>JAQQSZ010013398.1:0-11765 GCA_028646595.1 Phalanger gymnotis | reverse complement strand
CTATAAAGGTTTTGTTTTCTATTTTCAAAACTTTAATGGGAGCAGTAGTGAGAGACAATAAATTATTATAAAAGTAAACAAATGCTCAAAAATAATATTTTGGTACATCTTTGTTCCTTTATTTGCTTTTTACAGTCTTTTACGGGCTTCTGTGAATCCATTGCATGTTGTGAATATTCTAGAGACCTTTCCCAGGCCTTCCCACTGCTAGTGCCTTCCCACTAAGGTTATCTTTCGTCTACAAGGTATATGTCTTGGGTTTATATTGTCATTTGCATGTTCTTTCTCCCATTAGAAGGTGACATCCATGAAAGCAAGTACTGTGTTTTTGCCTTTCTTTGTATTTGCTTAGCACTGTGCTTGGCACATTAAATGTCTAATAAATGCTTGGAGACTGACTGAAATAAAAGCCGTTCTGTACCAATATCATTTGTTACCATGAGTGCTTTAATGTGAGCTCGGAACCCTTTAACTGCACTTAAGGAAATCTAGACAAGCCATATTCAGAGATTTCATAAACTCTGGGTGGGAGCAATAATCTTTTAGTGCTATGTCCAAGATCAGAGCTAATTCATGAAAACCTATTGCTTGGGGCACACACCTCAGGTTCCCTTCTATGAGGAATACTGTGATTTAGAATCATTTTCTGTGAAATTTTCTATTGGTCCACATAGGCTATTATATGTAGCTCCCAAGGCAGCTATTCCTGACCTTGGAGAGGTGGGAAGCTTTATCCCATCATCTATCCCCTGAGGAACTCTCAGAATTTGAGGATAGGTAGTAGGCAAGGTACCAGTGACCTTGGTAGCAGAAGCCAAAAAGACCTGAGTAGGTCTGTTGGCTCATTTTTAGAGGTCCTCATAAAAATGTTCATTCTCCCAGCAGATTCCATCCTCTCAGGAATGAGAGCCAACCTGTTATTCAGAGAGCAGCTCCAGACACTGAAACCCATCCCCTAAGAAGTGCTGATGAATGACTCTCAGACAATTCTTTATGGGGCAGGGCCATTCCCTGAGACTTAGCTCAGTGCCACTTATACTTTTGGGTCCTGTCATTTGAATTTCAGCAATCAGTTTCTTCCTTTACACTTTTATTGTATGAACTTGGTTTGTTTGTTTGGTTGTGTTTTTTTTTTTGCTTCCATTTGCTAAAGGTATTAAGATTTACTCATCCAGATGGGATCAGAGATCCTTTGGGGCTAGAGCAGAAGAAAGGTTCTGGAGAAAACAGACATTCTTTCCTTAACGGTTGGACAAATCCTTATTAGCCTCCTTTGTAGTTCATCTTCCACGTGCTGCCGTCATATCCAAAGGCTGTATCCTAGGTCCTCTCCTCTTCTGTCTCTAAACTCTCCATGAAGTTAGCTCTCATAGATTCAACTATCTCCATGCAGTTGAATCCCAAATATACATATCCAGGCCTCATCTTTCTCCATATTACAATCATATATCCAACTTCCTGCTTGATATCTCTACCTGCATGTTCCATAGGCATTTTAAACAAATGTCCAAAACAGAATTTGTCTCCCTCACTAAACACACTTCTTCCTAATTTCATTACTTCTGTAGAGGGCATTAACATTCAACAGGTCACCCAAGTCTACGGCTGTACTAGGAGTCACTTTTGGCTCTTTATTCTCACTTCCTCCACCCATCATTGGTTGCCAGATCTTGTCAGTTCTGTCTCTACAACATCCTTCTCATCTGTCACCTTTCAACTCACACTACTACTCCCCTCTTTAAAGCCCTCGTTGCCTACCACCAGGACTCTTTCAATAGCCTCCTAGTTAGAGTCCCTGCATCCAGTCTCTTTGCCTGTCCAGTTCATCTTCCACATTCTTACCAAATTAATTGCCTAAAGTGTAAGTGTTATAATCCCATTCCTCTGCTCAGAAGATTCAGTGACTTCCCATTGTTTTTTAGAATAAAATACAAAGTCATTTTTTGACATTTTCTTTACCTCTCCCATCCATCCTCCTCACAGCTGTTAAAGTGGTTTTCCTTAAGTTGTTTGGCACAGTGGGTAGAGCCCTGGACTTTGAATCAGGGTGATCTAGTTCATATACTGCCATAGCTGGTCAAGAAATTTAACCTCTCCCGGCCTTCGGTTTTCTCATTCTTAAAATGAGGAGTTTGGTTTGAAAGACTTAGGAATTCTGATCAGCACAACAACCAATCACAATTCCAGAGGACTCATGAGGAAACATGCTCTCCACCTTCAGATGGAGAGCTGATGGACTCACAGTGCAAGACTGAAGTATATTTTCTCTTCCTTCTTTCCTCCTTCCCTCCCTCTTTCTCTCCTTCCTTTCTTTCCTTCTCTCTTTCTCTCACAACTAATGTAGGAATGTAGCTCACAAGCTAATGTAGGAATTTTTTTTTTTGCATTACTGTACACATTTATAATGGGTTTTGTTTTTCTTGCCTTCTCATTGGTTGAGTTGGAGTGGAGGGAGAGAATATATATTGAAAATAAAATAAAATTGAATTTTTAAAAACGGAGTTGGATGTGGTGGTCTTTAATGTTTCTTCCAGCCCTAAGTATGATCATGTATTACTGCTCCCTTACTCAATAAACTATACTAGCGTAAAATATAAATTTCTTTTTTTGGTTTTAAAAGCCTTCCACAACCTGGCCCCAGCTTACTTTTCCAGCCTCACTATAAATAAATCTCTTTCCAGAACTCCATGGTCCAATCAAACTGTTCTTCCTATTATCCCTAATCCATGGCATTCTGTCCCCTGTCTCTCTCTCTCTCTCAAGACTGGAAAGCTCTCTTTCTTCACCCATGCCTCATATAATCCCTCACTTTTTTTTACAATGCTTATCAAGCACTATATTCTTTCCTGATGTCCCCAGTTGCTATTGCCCTCCCTTCCTCACTGTATTTTATTTAATTAATTTGTATTCTGTTTCTGCTTATATATGTATGTATATCCTTTAATAGAATTTAAGTTTCTAGGGAGGAGAGATTTTTGTCTTTTTATTCATAGAACCTAATACACTGTTTAGTTCACAATAGCTGCTTAATAATTCTTTTTGACTGATTCGATTCCCAAACCTACTTTTCCCCCCCTGAATCCTTTGCCTTTTCTTTGCAGCATTGATGACAACATCACTCATTCTCCTAAGGCCTTTGGTTTTTCAGTGGTGCTTTCCAGATTCCTCTTGAAAGTGTCATTTGTGCCCACTTACATTACTAGAATTAGATAATCTAGTTTGACTAGCCTTGGGAATTTCTCTGTCACTTCTCAGATATATGTACTGGTAAATGAATAGACCCATCTTAAATGAATGTCTTTATATATAGCCATGTTGGTACCCATCAGCAGAGAATCTCCAACCACCACTGGAATTTCATTCTACCCCTGGATTTCACATGCCAAAAGTACTCTTTACTTTTTACCAGCCCTTTCTGATTGTCTGGTTGCTCCCAGAACCCCCAGTTTAAGTAAAATGCTTATGTCATACATATCTTCATTACTCTCCAGGCTCCACTCCTGACTCTCTGGACCATCATAGCCCCTACCAGGTACCCATTGATCCTCCGCCTCATTCACACTACCACAACTATTCAGCTTGTATTCCCCCATTAGAACATAAGCTCCTTGAGGGCAAGAATTTTCTTTCTACTTGTATTTGTATCCCTAGCACTTAGTACAGGCCTGGTACATAGCAAGTGCCTAATAAATGCTTGTTGATTCATTGACCACTACTTGGCTCTTCTTCCTCTGACACTTAGTAGATTACTTCTCTCTCCCATCAGCATATGTGCATACAAATCATGGTTATTTGAAGCATAAGGAACTTTGCTGTCATCACAGGTCATAACTGCCCACTCTGAAAGTAATTTTATTACCTGTTCCCAAGTATTTGGGAGTCTTTGTTCTTTTTCTTTCTTTGAATGAATAAATACAGCATTTATTGAGTGTTTACTATGTGCAAAGGGCTGTGCTAAGCCCTAGGAATACAAATAGAAAAGCTAAGCAGTCCCTGCTGTCAAGGGGCTCCCAATCTAATGGAAGAGACAACTCATATGGAAGGTTTCAACTGCAAATCAGATGGAGACACAAGTGGCGATGTCACATAATGGGCGCTTTCTTCTACCCTGCATGCAATCCCCTGAGACAGGATAGGATGCCACTCCTGCCCTCCAGCTATCTTTGTATTCTTTATAGTTTCTATATTCTTTATATTCTCCTTTGTTTTTGCTTGGAAGCCCTTCTACCTTTTTTCCCTCAAAGAACCCTTTATTCTCCCCAATAATAAGAATAGGTATTTTTTGAGTCACTTTACCTACTCTCTTTAAGGAGGCAAGTGAGAGAAATGATTATTTTTCTCTTATATTAATAACAAATTATTACATTTGGATTAAGGTTTTCCCTTCCTATTTCCTCATTCAGAAGCCATCCTCTGAAGGACATTGCTGACAGATGAAATTGCTCAAATCCTCTGGGTATATGCTTCTGGATCTTGGGTGTGACCTCAACCAAGTAGAAGACCTTACAAACAGAATCCAGTCTAGGTGAGTTCTTGCACGTAAGAAATAAGCTCCTGTCTTTGGAACCTACCATTAGAATTTAGGGTCACCCAGATTATGAAGGGGAAAACCAACCAGTGTTCTGGGTAGAGATGGATTCTTTTGCCCAGATTGCTGGAGGTAGCTGACTCTCATGATCAGGTCATGTTCTAGGAGGAAGAAGTGAAGACTTTTTGCCTATTTCCTCTTTAATATGTCCACCCTCTCACTGATTGTTAAACAGCCATTTCCACCATCAGGGACACCCCTTTTTCCAAAGACTTTTAAGCATTCAGTATTTTCCAGGAGGCATTTTTGGTTATGAGAGAAACCACTGATCTCAATTTATTGATTATTTGCTAGCCATAATTAGTAAACTGATTATTAATTACCCAGAAACTATGTCTCTTGGACTATTCATTCATCACACAAGCTAACCATCACTTTGGTTATAGATAACAGTGAACTGGCTGTGGCAGAAAGTTAGAGTACAATTTATGTAGCCTACTGCACAATTTTTATTTCATAGCTTTTCTTCTACAGTAGGTGCCTCCACTTTCTCTCCTTCTGCTCCCTTCTTTCTTACAGTCTGGCTTCTGACCTCATCGTTCCACTGAAACTGCTCTCTCCAAAGTTACTAATGGTCTTTTAATTGCCAAATCCAGTGCCCTTTTTTTCTATCCTTATTCTCTTTGAGCTCTCCGCAGCCTTTGACGTTATTGATCATTTCCTCCTCTTTACTACTCCCTTCTTCTAGGTTTTCAAGGACACCACTCTCTCTTGGTTTTCACCCTACCTATCTGACCATTCTTTCCCTGTCTCCTCTTCTAGGATGTGCCATCTAACCACAGGTGTCCCTCAGGCTTCTGTCCTTGGTCCTATTCTCCTTCTGCATTACTTCTCTTGCTGAGCTCATCTACTCCCATGCCCTTAATTATCATCTCTATACTGATGAGTCTCAAATCTGCTTAACCTAACACAAACTCTGCTACTTCCAATCTCACATCTTCATTGACCTTTCAGACATCTTGAACTGGATGTCCAGTGGACATCTCAAACACATGTCCAAAATGCACTCATTCATCTTTTCCCCTATACCTTCTTCTCTTCCTACTTTCTCTATTACTAGAGAAGGTAACACCAGCCTCCCAGTCCCTCAGGCTCTCAACCTAGGGGTCTTCCTGGATTCCTCTCTCTCAGCCCCACCCCCATATCCAAGCTGGTGATTTCATCTTCTCAACATCTCTCCTGTATGCCCCCTTTTCTCCTCTGCCACTGCCACCAATGCAGTGCAGGCTCTCATCATGCAGAGACTGTTGTAATAGCTTGCTACTGAGTCTCCCTGTCTCAAATCTCTCCCCATTCCAACTACCCTACATTCAGACACTAAAATGATTTGTAGGAATAATATTGAATAAGCTCCAGTGCTGCCTTATTTACTCCAGGAGTAAATACAAAATGCTCTGTTTGGTCTTCAAAGCCCTTCATAATCTAGCCCCCTTCTACCTCTCCGGTCTTACACCTTACTCCCTACTATGTACTCTTCAATCCAGTGACAGTGGCCTTCTGGCTTCCATGAACAAGATATTCTGTCTCTTGTCTCTGGGCATTTTCTCATGTTATCCTCTATGCCTGGAATGTCATGTCTTCCCTGCTATACCCACTGACCTAGCTTCCTTTAAGTCCCAAATAGATCCCTACTTTTACTGAGAATTCCTTTACTGGTTGAAGAAACCTCCTTCAATCCCTCTTACTTCTACTTTCTTTCTTCTGTTAATTATTTCCTGTATGTCATGTCTATAGGTTGCTTTGTATATATTTGTTTGTATGCCATCTCCCCCTTTGAATTGTAAGCTCCTTGAGAGTAAGGACTATCTTTTGCATTTTGTTGTATTCCCAGCACTTAGCACAGTGCCCGGCCCATAGTAGGCACTTAATGAATGTCATTGTTTTGAGAAACTGTTCCTTGTGTGACTACCATCTCCAGGACAAAAAGACTCTACATTAATTCCCACTGACTGCCTTTCTGGAAGAAACTATGAAAGAATTAGCTGAAGATGTGAGATGTATTGTTGCCTAATGTTTGGCACAGACAACTATACGTATTGTTTTGTACCTTCTCCTACCACATCCCACTTCAGTCTCTAAAATTGTATACTATAAAAAGATATTTGCTAAGGAGGTACAAAAACTCACTTATGAAAATAATTCCTCAAAAACTAGGATGGGTCAAGTGAAAGCTAATGACTTCATGAGACATTAAGAAACAATGAAGCAAAATAAAAACAATGAAAAAAATAGGTGAAAATGTGAAATTTCTCATTGGAAAAACAACTGACATGGAATATAGATCGAGGAGAGAGAATTTAAAATTACTGGTCTACCTGAAAGCCTTGATCAAAAAAATAACCTGGACATCATATTTCAAGAAATTACCAAGGAAAACTACCCTGATATCCCAAAACCAGAGGGCAAAATAGAAATTGAAAATATCTGCTGATCAACATCTGAAAAAGATCCTAAAATGAAAACTCCCAAGAATATCATAGCCAAATTCCAGAGCTCCCAGATTGCATTGGGAGAAGGAAGGCAGAGACAGAATGGGTAAATTATCTGACATGAAAGAGGTACAAAAGAGCTGCTACAGTGGAGGGGAAGAAGGGGTGGTGGAAGGCAACACTTGAAACTTACAATCATTAGAATTGGCTCAAAGAGAGAACAGTTGGATGTAGAAATCTATCTTACCCCTATAGGGAAATAAAAGGGGACGGGGATAAAAGAAGCAGGGGACTGATAAAAAGGGGAGGTGGTAGTCTGTTGCAACAATTCAGCTAGCAGCTGTTGTGGGGGTAAAAGACCAACACAAGCCCAACAACAAGGACGCTGCCAGCACAGATTCTTTGATCTGTTTTACTAAGGAATGTAATGTTAAGGGGTTAACAATCTTGCTTTAATCTAACATATACATATATCATTCACTTAGTTTAGGGATAAAAGCCAGCACTCTGAACTTCAGAGCAAATATAAACAAATTACAAAGATACATTATAAACATATATATAAATATACATAAATAAATATATATAAACATATATATGTATATATATATATAAAAATATAGACCAAATACAATTCATAGTTACCAAGAAGGCATCAACATCTGGGTTCATAAACTGGAGGCCTCTTAACTACAGCTGCCCAGAGTCTCCACATCAGCACTCCTCCAGGAGTGAGAGCTCCAAGCAAATAGCTCTGTTCTCTCTTTTTATACAGTCTTTGGACATCATCAAATGTCATCTGAGCAACCAGAACTTAGGTGCATACTATTGGCTCTGGTCTTAGCAACTCCTCTTTGGGCCCTGGGGGCTTCCCACCTCTCTCAAACTAGGGAACTAGTTTGCTAACCAGCCTGGGGCTTTGCACCTAGTAGTAAAAGGGTGTGGGCCTAGGGTTTAGCACCTAGTAAGACTCAATCAAAGAGACTTAATTTATCATTCTAAAACAGTAAGTCCCACCTTAGTTACCAATGCATGGTCAGAACTAAAACACTTGTGAGGAGAGATAGAGTGAAAGGTAAGCAAGAGAGAGAGAAGGATAAACAAGGGAAAAATAGGATGGAGGGAAATGTACAGTTATCATAACTGCAAATGTGAATGGGATGAACTCATCCATAAAATGGAAGCAGATATCAGAATTGATTAAAACTCAGAATCCTACAATATACTGTTTACAAGAAACACATTTGAAGCACAGAGACAGACATAGAGTAAAAGTAATAGACCGGAGCAGAATTTTTTATACTTCAGCTGAAGTATAAAAGTATAAAAAAGCAGGGGTAGCAAAAGCAAAAACAGATCTAATTGAAATAGATAAGAAAGGGAACTATATCTTGCTAAAAGACACCACAGACAATGAAGTAACATAAATACTAAACATATATGCAACAAATGGTGCAGTATCTACATTTTTAAAGGAGAAATTAAATGAGTTACAGGAGGAAATAGTAAAACTATATCAGTGAGGGACTTCATCTTTCCCCTCTCAGGACTAAATAAATCTTAACCACAAAATAGACAAAAAAGAAGTTAAGGGGGTGAACAGAATTTTAGAAAAGTTAGATATCATAGTTCTCTGGAGAAAACTGAATGGGAATAGAACCAGGTGGAAGGGAACCTGAGGCTTCAAGGCCACATGTGGCCCTCTAGGTCCTTGGATGCAGCCTTTTGACTGAATACAAGTTTTACAGAACAAATCCTCTTAAGGAGATTTGTTCTGTGAAGTCTGGATCTAGTCAAAGGTCAGTACTTGAGGGCCTAGAGGGCCACATGTGGCCTTGAGGCCACAGCTTCCCCATGTCTGAAATATACCTTTTTCTCAGCAGTATATGGCACCTACACAAAAATTGACCATGTATCACATATAAAAACATGACAACAGAATGCAGAAAAGCAGGAATATTAAGTACATCCTTTTCAGATCACAACACAACAAAAACTACATTCAATAAAGGCATTGGAAAGACAGATTATAAATTAATTGGAAACTAAATAATCTAATCCTAAAGAATAAGTGGGTGTAAGAACACACCATAAAAACAATCAATAATTTTATAAAAGAGAATGACAACAATGAGACGACACACCAAAATTTACGAGATGCAGCCAAAGCAATACTTAAGGGGAAATTTAGATCTCTAAATGGTTACATCAGTAAAACAGAGAAAGAGCAGATCAATGCAACTAAAATGCATGCAGCTAAAAAACTAGAAAAAGAACAAATTAAAAATCCCCAATTAAACACTATTATTCAATATAGTACTAGATATGCCAGCTATAGCAATAAGAGAAGAAAAAGAAATAGAAGGAATTAGAATAGGCAATGAGGAGACAAAACTATCACTCTTTGCAGATAATATGATGATATACTTAAAGAATCCTAGAGAAGCAACTAAAAACTACTTGAAATAATAATTTTAGCAAAGTTGTAGAATATAAAATAAGACCACACGAATCATCACCATTTCTTTATATTATCAACAAAGTCCAGTAGCAAGAGATAGAAGGAGAAATTCCATTTAAAACAACTGTAGACAACATAAAACAAATGGGAATCTATCTGTCAAGACAAACCCAAGAACTCTGTAAACACAATTGCAAAATACTTCTCACACAAATAAAGTCAGATCTAAGCAACTGGAAAAATATGATTTGCTCATGGGTAGGATGAGCCAAGTATAATAAAAACGACAATTTTACCTAAATTAATCTACTTATTCAGTGCCATACCAATCGAGCTACCAAAAATTATTTCATAGAGCTAGAGAAAATGTAACAAAATTCATCTGGAAGAACAAATGGTCAAGAATATCAAAGGAATCAATGAAAAAAATGTGAAAGAAGGTGACTTAACCGTATCAAGATTTCAAAGTCTATTATAAAAGTGGTTGTCATGGCTAAGAAATAGAGAGCTGGGTCAGTAGAATAGATTAGGTACACAATATATTATAGTAAATGACCATAGTACTTTAGTGTTTGATAAACCCAAAGATGCAAGCTTTGGGGAAAAACTCTTTTATTTCACAAAAACTGCTGAGGAAATTGGAAAATGGCATGGCAGAAACTAGATATAAACCAACATCTTACACCGTATACCAAGATGAGGTCAAAATGGGTACGTTCTTTAGACATAAAGGGTCATACCATAAGCAAATAGGAGACCATGTTATAGTTAAGTTGTCAGATATAAGGATAAAGAAAAAAATTAGGACTAAACAAGAGATACTGAGCTTTACAAAAAATAAAATGGATAATTTTGATTACATAAAATTAAAAAGTTTTTGTTCAGACAAAACCAATGCAACCAAAATTAGAAGGAAAACAAAAAACTAGGAAACAATTTTTAAAGAAAATATCTTTGATAAAGGCCTCTTTTCTCAAACATAGTCAAATTTATAAGTATACAAGTCATTCCCCAAATGATAAATGGTTAAATGAAATGAGCAGGAAGTTTTCAGATGAAGAAATTGAAGCTATCTATAGTCATGAAAAAATGCTCTAAATCACTATTGATTAGGGAAATGAAAATTTAAAAAAGTCTGATGTACCACCTCACACTCATCAGATTGGCTTGTATGACAAAAAAAGGGAAAACGACATATTAGAGGGTATGTGGGCAAGTTGGGACACTAATACTTTGTTGGTGGAGTTCTGAACTGATCCAGCCATTCTGGAAAGCAATTTAGAACTATGGCCAAAGGGCTATCAAACTGTGCATACACTTTAATCCAGCAATACCATTACTAGGTCTATATCCTAAAGAGATTTGTTTTTAAAGGAAAGAGAAATTATTTATATAAAAATATTTATAGCAGCTTTTTGTGGTGTCAAAGAATTAGAAAATGAGTAGATACTCAGTAATTGGGGAATAGCTGACCAAGCTGTGACATAAAATTATAATGGAATATTATTGTGCTATATGAAATGACAAGCAGGATGATTTGAGAAAAACTTGGATTTACATGAACTGATACAGAGTGAAGTGAGTAGAATCAGGAGAGCATTATACATAGTAAGAGCAATATTGTGTGATGGGCAACTGTGACTTACCTACCTCTTCTCAGGAGTACAATGATCTAAGACGATCCCAAAGGACTCATGAGGAAAAATTCACATCTAGAGAAAGAACTAATGGCATCTGAATACAGACCAAAACATACTGTCTTCTGTCTGTTTCTGTCTCTTTCTCTGTCTCTTTTTTTCTTGCACAAAATGACTAATATGGAAATGTTTTGTATGATTGCACATGTATAACCTCATCAGATTGCTAATGGCCTCAAAGAGGGGGGGAGGGATAGGAGGGAGGAATAGAATTTAGAACTCAAATTTTAAAAAAAATGAATGTTAAAATTTGTTTTTATGTGTGATTAGGAAAAATAAAACATTAAAAAAATTTTAAGGAAAAAACAGAAGAGCTGACACTTAATTTTTTTTTTTTGTTAGGTGTGCATACTCAGATACTATAATACTCTGGCAATGATTGATGTTACCATAGATGACCACATTGCTCTTTACATTGGTATAATTGACTATGTTTTGTAAGGTAATAAATATACCATTGTTCCTCGTACTGGTGGTGATCTGAGCTAGAATAGGGCCATGTTGCTATCTTATTAGTCTAAAATTGGGAAAGGAGAAAGTAGATGACTGTAAATGTCATACTCAGGATTTTTTTTTAAAAAAATGATCCT
>JAQQSZ010013397.1:0-11765 GCA_028646595.1 Phalanger gymnotis | reverse complement strand
TTTGACTTTCAAACACAAGAATCAAGAGAAGCACGAAAAGGTAAACAAGAAAAAGAAATCACAAGGGACTTACTAAAGTGGAACTGTTTTGTTTACATTCCTACATGGAATGATGATGTGTATAATTCATGAATCCTCAGTATTATGTAGCTGAAGGGAATAAACAATACATGTGTACATACATACATACATACATACATACATACATATATATATGTATATGTATAGATAGATAGATATAGATATTTATAGATATAGATATAGATATAGGGTGGCACAGGGTGAGTTGAATATGAAGGAGTGATATCTAAAAAATAAAAACAAATTAAGGGATGAGAGAGGACTATATTGACAGAGGGAGAAAGGGAGAGATAGAATGGGGTAAATTATCTCACATAAAAGTGGCAAGAAAAAGCAGTTCTGTAGAAAGGGAAGAAGGGGCATGTGAGGGGGATTGAGTGAATCTTGCCCTCATCAGATTTGACCTGAAGAGGGAATACCATACATACTCTGTTGGCTATCTTACCCCACAGGAAAGAAGGAGGAAGGAGATAAAAAAGGGGGGATGACAGAAGGAAGGGAGATAGGGTGGAGGAGGTAATCAAAAGCAAACATTTTCAAAAAAGGACAGGGTCAAGGGAAAAAGTGGATAAAGGGGGATAGGATAGGAAGGAGCAAAATACAGTTAGTCTTTCACAACATGAGTATTGTGGAAGGGTTTTGCATAATGATACACATGTGGCCTATGTTGAATTGCTCGCCTTCTTAGGGAGGGTGGGTGGGGAGGGAAAGGGGAGAGAATTTGGAACTCAAAGTTTTAAAAGAAGATGTTCAAAAAAAAGTTTTTGCATGCAACTAGGAAGTAAGATATACAGCCAATGGGGCATAAACATATATCTTGTCCTACAAGAAAGTAAGGGAAAAGGTGATGGGGGACAGTGGGGTGACAGAATGGAGGGCTGACTGGGGAATGGGGCAATCAGAACATATGCCATCTCGGAGTAGGGGGGAGGGTAGAAATGGGGAGAAAATTTGTAATTCAAACTTGTGAAAATTAATGCTGAAAACTAAAAATTTAAAATAAATAAATAATGATTTAAAAACAAATTCAGATGTGCTATCTGTAAAGTGTTTTTTGTCGTTATTTTGTTTTGTGGGGGAGGGTGGAAAGGGCAGACCAAGATCAAAAAAGCCCTAGGCTACAAGAAACAATGTAAAAGAGAAAAAGAAGAAGTGAAAGCCAACTTTATAAGAAATATTACCACAAATATTTATTGGTATCTAGAAAATGGTTGAGGGATTCAAATCCAGTTCTCTCCTGACTCCAAGTCTAGCTTTTGTTATAGCTTATGGTTAGAAGCTATTTCAACAACCACCGCTGAGGTGCCTATTAAGAAAAATCAAGTACTGAAATACTGAGAAGTATTTATTCAAGTGGTTCCAATTGTTACAGCTGGCAGCCAGTTTTAGGCTCAATCCTATGGAATGTCTTTACCTTAGTGAGATCAGACAGGGCTTAGGACATGAGGTCCTTCCCTTTGCAAGGTCAGAATCTCAATTTTATTAGTTCACCTAAGAGTAAACAGGCTCTGGGGAATTGATTCCCACTAGCCAGACTCGCAAGAGGCTGATTTATGAGTCAGAATATTCATTTATCAATTTACATTGAGCTATACCTAGTCTAAGAACTCTATTACTCATTTGCATAAGACACTTCTTCCTGATGAGAAGGTCCACTCAGATCAAATTGCAAAGGAGAAAGTTCATCAGTGAACACAGGATTAGAACAAAGGATGTTTTTCAGGCATCATTTAACGTAGTAGAACTATTTTGATATATTACCCTTATATTTCTGTCTAAAATTGGTAATAACTTTCCACTGGTTTCCCTGGGGATTGCTAGAGATATAATGACACAGTCCTTAATATCCGACCCTCCTATTTCAACCCCCTTATCAGTTGGCAAAACTTTCTGCCATTCCCATATCATTTCATTTTAAAATGTCCAATATTACAACTGATCTTACATTAGTTTTTAGATTGGTATCTTCATGATGAAATGGCCCTATTTTGTGGATGACATATTTACAAATCATTTCTTGACATGAGTTACTTCAGGGAAGACTAATCTTATTCATTTATATGAATTATTATTATTCATCTAACCAAACTTATAAGAGATTGACTAAGTGTGAGGAAAAAGAAATATGGTCTTGGTGCACACTACCCTCCAATGCGTTCTATTACCCCGTTAGGTACATCATAACAAGTAAAATGAAAAAACTTTTAATTAAGTGGCTAGTGTAATGAGGGATTGGCTAATAAGATTGGGTCTTTTGAACCTAGGCAGAATGCATCATTGTCTTCAGCTGATTTCATTTCCCACATGGAAGAGGCTGGGTAGCTTGCTTTGGAGAGGATTAGATAGTGCATAATGGAGGTACCTTAGAGAGATTTGGGAGTAGGCTTTACCATTCTATGCCTAGTTCTGCTCAGCGAAACTGATTGTGAATAGGACACTCTTTGACTGGTAGCAGAGTCATTTGAAAGAACTAAAATACATCCAGATTTACAATCTGGCCATAAACAAGGCTAGAAAACATAAAGAAGGTACATGTAAATGGAAGAAGACCTTATGGATTCTGCTCAAACAGATGAATACAAGAGTTGCCAGGTCTTGGGCCCAAAGGCAGAAAGGAAAGTGATAAACTTGATTATTCTAACTTTCAGTGTTCACGCTGAATGCTTGCAAGCAGACTACCATTGACTCATGGTAGTCATGATTTCATTCTTTCCCCAGTAGAATGTAAGGTATTTTTTTGACCTTTGTCTTTTTATCTCCAGTGATTAGAGCAGTGTCTGGTACATAATGGGGGCTTGTTAAATGCTTGTCAAGGCAGGGGTGGAACCAAGATGGCAGCTGGAAAATAGGGACTCACTTAAGTTCTCCTCCAAATCCCTCCAAACACCTATAAAAATGGCTCTGAGCAAATTCTAGAGCTATGAACCCACAAAATAACAGAGGGAAGCAGGTCTCCAACCCAGGATGGCCTAGATGGTCACTAGGAAGGGTCTATCACACTGTACTGGGAGCAGAGCACAGCCTAGCATGGGCTGCACCAGGACAAACCAGACCAGAGTAGATGGGGCAAAACAGGCCTCAGGGCCATGAATCACTGAGCTATGGCAGTAACCAGACTTCTCAACCCACAAACGCCAAAGCCGACAAAGCAGGTCAGTGGGAAAACTGCTGGATTTGGGTAAGAAAAGTGCAAGGTCTGGCCCAAGCCCTGGGGGCAATGGGTGGCAGCAGTAGGAAGCTCCTGCAGCTGCTTCCAGAGCTTCAGGGTCAGCTGTTGGCCCATACAGTGGGAGGAATCAAGCATCAGATCAGAGCAGGAGTACAGGGAGTGTTTTGCTGACACAGAGGCAGGTTTCTTTTGCTTTGCCCTGCTTGAATCTAGGTTACAGTCCTGGTTGGTGGTTCTTGGGGGAGGAGGAGCTCTGGTGTGGCAGAGCTTGTGGTGATTGTGGAGTAGAAGTAGCTCTGAAAAGAGTAGCACAAGGCCCCTGAAGCTTGGGACAAAGCACTTTCTACTCTAAAAGCAGTTAAACCCTGACAAAAAGCTCAAGGGTCAAGTAGTTGGCTGGGAACATGAGCAGGCAGCAAAAAAGGACACAAACTCAGACTACAGAATCTTTTTTGGTGACAAAGAAGATCAAAACATAGCCAGATGAAGTCAACAAAGTCAAAGAGCCCATATCAAAAGCCTCCAAGAAAAATATGAATTGGTCTCAGGCCATGGAAGAGCTCAAAAATGATTTGGAAAATCATGTAAGAGAAGCAGAGGAAAAACTGTGAAGAGAAATGAGAGTGATGCAAGAAAATCATGAAAAACAAGTCAACAACTTGCTAAAGGAGAACCCAAAAAATACTGAAGAAAATAACACCTTAAAAATAGAGTAACCCAAATGGCAAAAGAACTCCAAAAAGCCAACGAGGAGAACAATGCCTTAAAAGACAGAATTACCCAAATGGAAAAGGAGGTCCAAAAGACCATTGAAGAAAATACCACCTTAAAAATTAGAATGGTGCAAGTGGAAGCTAATGGCTTTATGAAAAATCAAGAAATTATAAAACAGAACCAAAGGAAGGAAAAATGGAAGAGAATGTGAAATATCCCATTGGAAAAACCATTGACCTAGAGAATAGATCCAGGAGAAAAAAATTATTGGACTACGTGAAAGCCATAATCACAAAAAGAGCCTAGACATCATCTTTCAAGAAATTATCAAAGAAAACTGGTCTAATATTCTAGAATCAGAGGATAAAATAGAAATTGAAAGGTAGATGCTTGTTGATTGAATCTTTGAAGCAAGGCAAGCAGGCAGGAAGGAAAAGCAAAGAGAATAAAGGGAAAAAATACATACACACATATATACACACACATATATATGATGGAAATGTCTACATTGTATATAAGTTAAATTATTAAACATTTGTTTCATTAATGTACAGAAATATTTGGCATAGTAAATTCAATGGGCAAGGTAGTTTATATATGTATCCAAAAATAGTTTAGTTTAAATCTCATCAGAGTTTTTTTGGGAAAAAAACCCAAGAAACTTTGAACCTTTTTTTCATTATCACATGCTGTGCACCTGTGTGCAACTAATATACAAATGGCTAAAAAAGCATTTGAAAAGGTTGGTCTGGAAGAATTTATGGTCCAAATATAAGCAGGATACATATCACAGCCTTGGCTTGACAAATAATTCATAGATGTTTTCTAATTATTTTGTGCTTGCTTGAAGGGAACCATCCAAGTTATATACAAAAAGTTTGTGTATTTGCTTTTCCTAATCGGCCTATTTGGTTTGCTTAATCCTACTGTACTTGTGGAAGTCAACAGAAATACTATATAAACTCATAAAATATTTTTCAAAAGTAAAACATTAGCCCAATATGGAAATTTTCATTGTTTCTCATTGAAGAACCATATGGGAAATGTAGTATAGTGTTTGGCAGCTGCCACATCCAAATAGTGTTCATAATGCATCCAAACACCTTGACTTATTGCCAAATACTGTATAACCATAACATTGGCAGTTATTTCACTATGTCTGCAAAATATAATTTGCTGATAGGATATCCAAAAGCAAAAATGCATAACTGAAGTCTAATTACAGGGATGAGGAAGGTACTTGTATACATTGAAAAGAGCACTTAACTGAAAGTTAGGGTTCTGACCTTTACTTTCTGAGTTACCTTGGTAAGGTTACTTAACCTCACTAGACCTGATTTTTATCATCTGCCAAATGAAAAGTTTGGACTGAATCCATTCTGAGCTTCCTTCCAGATGTAAGATACCATGATTCTATGACCTGCATTAACTATTCTACTCTCCCATTTTTGTTGGAATTCTTAGAATTTCAGGAATACTTACATGGCTAGTTAGTTAGACTTTGAGATTAGGTAAGACAGTTCCCTTCCATGTTTATAGTAATATTTCCTTCCAGAAATAAATTTTATAGATTCATTAAAGTTGAGAATATCCCCCCAGATGGTCAGATTCCACAACAAATGTGGCTCCTTAATAACTGCCAGAAATCTGTTGTTTTAGTAAGTTATGACTTCCAAATCTACAGTCATTCATTTTATTTTAGCAGTGAAGTGCCAATAAATATTTTTAAATTCTCTTTTACATCAATGATTTTCTGAAGTTTCAACAGAAGGTGGAAAAGGAAAGGAGGGCATGAAAAAACAAGATAAAAGAAGTTGGTGGAGAAGAAGATGAAGACTGCTAGACAAGGACATTTCTCTTTTGTTCTTTTCTCTAGATATTTGTCTCCTTAACTCCATTATCTCACTACTTCACTCAGTCCTTTAAATAGTGGCCAAAATAATCTTCCTAAGGCATAGGATTAATTATACTACTTCCTTGCTCAAAAAAACATTTCAGTACTCTTGGTTGCTCCTTGGGAAAAATAAAAACTCTTTACTCTAGAATTTAAAGACCTTCAATACTTTATTTCATTCTCTCTTTCCAGTCTTATTTCATACTACTCTCCTTTTCACATTGTGATCCCCACACAAACTGGACTGCCAATTATTTCCCAAACTTGACTATCCTTTTCCTGCCTCTGCAATTACTAAAGATGTGTCCCATACAGTACACTCATCTCCTCTCTGCCCTTCAGAATCCTTACTTTCTTTCAAATATCACGTCAGGTGCTGCATCTTCTATAGAACTACATAGATTTGCGAATCTCTTAGTTAAAAATATTCTTTCTTCAATTTTCCTCAGATCTTTTCACTGTCTGGATCCCTCCTTAATCATCCTTCCCTCCTTCCCATCCTCCAACATTACTCCCTATCTCACTATCTTTACTTTGTGTGTGTATTGTATCACCCAAGTAAAATGTAAACTCTTTGAGATAGGAATGGCCAGCAGTTTTTATCATTTTGTCCCTTACATTTGACAGTGCTTTGTGCATTTGTGCAAACGAGGCATTCAGCAAATGTTGCCTGAATTCTATTTAGGTTCATAGCTCTAGAACTGGAAAGGATCTCACAGGCTTTCTAGTCCAAATCTTACATTTCATAGAAAAATAAACTGAAGACCAGGGAAATTAAATGACTTGCACAAAGTAGCACAAGTAGTTAGCATTAGGAATGAGATTACAGACCAGGTCTGATTCTAACATATTTTTTTTGAATTAAATTGAAAGTGGAAAATGACGTGGTCTTACACACTAAACTGAATGCAGAGTGTAAGCTTAGACACTTGACTGATAACATTCCTATTTTTGAGAACAAGTTTTAATCAGTCACAACCACATATAATTTTCCTTTGGTTTATCACAAATGAGCTAAAATTCACCACTCCCAATTCTGTGACTTTACATTGTTCCCCCATTCTTGGAATTTACTTTCTCCTCATTTTTACCTTTTTGAATTTTCAGTTTCTTTGAAACTATCTGCTACAACAAGCCTTTCCTGACCCTCCAAGCAGCTGCTAGTGCCTCCCCTATCAATTCATTTTTACTGATATTACATATTGATATTTTATATATACATATTTCTCCCCCAATAGAATGTAAGCCCAGTGGCATGATGATTTTACTTTTATCTTTGTTTCCCCATGCCAAGCATAATGTCTGGTACATAGTAGTCACCTTACAAATCCTTGTTGATTGACTGACACCAACATAGGTAGTTGAGTACTTCCACCACTTAGTAAACTAGTTTTCATTGTTATAGCCAAAAAACAACTCATCATCTGGTGGCAGAATTGTCTTAGTATTGAGAATCTCTGTTCCTAGCTAGGGTCGTCTTCAGACTAGACTCCATTACTGGGTCTAATTTCAAAGTCTTTCCAGCTGGGTAGTTGCATGGTTTCCTTTCACAGCTATTTAAAACTTTGGGTCACTTCCACTCTTTAATGATAGGAGATTAAAATAGATAGGACTTTAGTCCTAACTATCATATTTAAATTCTATTTGTAGTCTGGACTCTCTTCAATTTGTTGCTTTGAATTTTGCATGTGGGATATTTAAAATAATTATTTTTCTGTGTTAAGTTTACCATTTTCCTAAACAAACATATCAGTTATGGTTTCAGTGACCCAAAGGAAAAAAAAGCTATGATTATCTCCTGGGCTGTAGGTGAAGCCAAAAAAAAATGTTTCACTATCCTAGGTTTGCAGAACCCAAATGACCCTTGGAAAAATGAGCACCAAATCCAAATCCTCTGCCTTAAATAAGATATTATTTTTTTTCTGATGAATTCCTTATTATTTGGTTAGGCTTTTCTCTTTCAAAAATCTCTGAATTATGACATTGATAATTTTATTAATCTATGCTTATAGGCTACTATTTCAAGTCATCAATTTGTTGTATTTTTTCATCTTATCTAAACGGTTTCATGCATGCACAATAAGAAATCAATTTGTTGGGCACTTATGTCTGAAAAGGAGAATTTCAACTATATTTGAGAAGTAGCCAAGTATAAATGTCTCCACTAATGACATTTTATATGTCTCCCATCATATGTAAATAGAAAAGGTCATTGTTTGAAACTTCTTTGTGGAATGAATGCTCCTTGAGTTGTCAGATAAAAGAACACACTTTCTTCTAATTCACATCTACATATGTGTATTCGATTAAACAAATATTTGTCAAGTACCAACTATTTGACAGGTATGAGGTACTACAAAACGAAGTGAAAGACAATCCTCCCTCTCAAGGATATTAGAATCTGGTGGGTGAGACAACATGGAAACAAATATATACAAAGCATACTATACACAAGATAAATATGAAATAAGTGAGGGAAGGAAGTGGAATTAAGAGGGCTTGGAGAAGGCTTCCTGTAGAAGGTAGGATTTTATTTTGGACTAAAAAAGAGCCGGAGAGGTTAGTAGTTAGAGTGGTAGAGGGAGGACATTCCAGGCATGAGGGATAACCAGAGAGATTGTCCATAGTTGAGAGATGGAATATCTTGGTCATGGAACATCCAGGAGGCCAGTAACACTGGATTGAAGTGTATATTTTGGAGAGCAAAGTGTAAGATGAATGGAAAGGTAGGAGGGAGGTAGGTCATGAGGGCTTTGAATGGCAAACACAGCATGTTTCTGGAGGCAAAGGAAGCCACTGGAGGTTATTGAGTAGGCGTTGTGATATGATCAGACTTTCATTTTAGGAAAATCACTTTAGTAGCTGAATGGAGAATGGAATGGAGTGGGGAAAGATTTGAAACAGGCAGAGGTACTAGCAGGCTATTGCAATAATTGAGACATGAGGTGATAAGGGCATGCACTACAGAGGTAGCAGTTTCAGGGGAGATAAGGGGGCATATTCAGATGTTGGAAAGATGAAATCAGTAAACCTTGGAATAGTTTAGATATGGAATGGGAGAGTGGGGTGTGAGAAATAATAAGGAATCCAGAATGACTCCTAGATTGTGAGTCTGAAGGATTGAGATAATAGTTTTGCCTTCTATATTAATAGGGAAGTTAGAAGAGAAATAGATGGTTTAGGGAGAAAGATGAGTTCTATTTTGGACACATCAAGTTTAAGATGTTAATCAGACATCCAATTGAAGATGTCCGAAAGGCAATTGGAAATGTGAGATTTGGAGACAGCAGAGAGATTGGAGAAAGAAAGGTAGACTTGAGAATCATCAGCATAAAGATAGTAATTAAATCCTGGGAGCTGATGAGATCACAAGTGAAGTAGGATACAGGGAGAAGTAGATGCAGGACAGAACCCTGAGGGACACCTATGGTTACACGGCATGATATGGAGGAGTATCCAGAAAAGGAGACAGAGAAGTAATGGTCAGATGGAAAGGAGGAAAACCAGGAGAGAATGGTTTCCTGAAAACCTAGAGAAAAGAGTATCAAGGAGGAGGCTACAGGCTCAAGGAGAATGAGGGTTGAAAAAAGGCCATTGCATTTGGCAACTAAGGTACAACTGGTAACTTTAAAGAAGGCAATTTTGAGAGGATGATAAGGTTGGAAGCCAGATTGCAAAAGTTTAAGTGAGAGGAGAGAAAGTAGAGGCACCTATTGTAGATAGCCTTTTCTAGGAGTTTAGTTACAAAGGCAGAAGAGAAATAGAATGATAGTTAGTAGGGATGAAGGGAGCCAGTGAGGGCTTTTTTTTTAGGATAGAGGAGACTGGCACATTAAGAAGCAGTGGGCAGTGACAAATGAGCCAGTGGAGAGGGAGAAATTGAATAGTGTAAACGTGGGGATGACAGAGAGGGCAATCTGTTGGAGGAGATGGGATGGAATAAGATCACTTGAACAGGTGGTGAGGCTAGCCTTTGTAAGGAGTAAGACCACTTCATCATGTGAGATGGGTGAAGGAGGAAAGAGTGGCAGAAGTCTCCTGAGTGATAGCAGATGAGGAAGAGGGGAGTGGAGGGAGCTCTCAGTGAATGATCTTAACTTTTATTGTAAAACACAAAGCCAGGTTCTCATCTTGATGGGGAGGAGAGAGGAGGAAACCATGGGAAATTTAAAAAGTGTTGAAAAGGTTTGGGAGAGCTGTTGTAGAGAATGTGATAGTGAGTTGATAAGGGAGGTATAGTAGGATTATAAAGTAGCAAGGAGGACTCAGCTAAGGTTAACATAGGGAATTCATATAGAAAAGTTGTGAGATTTTTTCCACCTTCACTCAGTAGCAAATGTAAAGATGCAAAGGTGACAAATGGTGGGAATGATCCAAGGCTGAGGCTTGACTGGGCATAATTCGTGAAAAGAGTTCTAGGGATTTAAGAGAAGAGGACAGTGTCAAGTTGAATTGTTCAGCAAGGAGTCAAGATGAGTAGAAAAGGAGAGAATGACTGGTACAGGGGAGGTGGTCTGTAAGATAATTGAAATGAGGGGTCAAGGGATTGGATGTCATGGTGAAGATGAAGAGTAAAGGTTATATAAGAGGAAACAGAGGGAAAGGTGAAAGAACAGTAGATTATGGTTGGAGTAGAGGATCTCAGAATTCTTGAATATGAAATATAGTATATTTGTGGGTGATGGCAAGATAGAGAGTGTGGTCATCTTTGTATGTAGCTTAGGTGGCGTGGAGGAATAACTCATGAGAGAAGAATAGGTTGAGAAACTGAATGGCTAGGGTATTTGAGGGAGAATCAATATATATGTTAAAGTCCCTTAGTATGAGGGCAGGACTCATTGAGGAAGGCAGAGGAATGACCTAGGAGTCTGTAGACAACTACTATCAGGATTCTGATTGAGTTGGTAGGTAAATTGTGTGGTAGAATAGCATGAACTCCAAAAGAAGAGAAGTTATTGAGTGAAGGCAGAAGGGGGAACATCAGGAAGTAGCAATAGGGAGCAAGGGGTGTTCCAACACCCCTGCCTTGACTAGTGAGCAGAGGGGAATGAGTGAAAATGAAACCAGTACTGGAAAGGGTATTCACGGAAGCTTGTGTCATTAGAGGGAAGCCAGGTTTCAGTAAGGGCTATTAATTAGAAAGAGTGGGAAAAGAATACATTTAAGATGAATGGAAGTTTGTTGCCTATGGAACAGACCTTCCAAAGGGCACAGTGAAAGTGGGGGGTAGAATTAGGATAGAACTTTTGGATGGGAGGGTTGAAAAGGATGGGAATGAGGAATAAAGTGGTACAGGGTATTGAGTGGAGATTGGAATCTCCTTGAGGGAAGGACCTGTTTCAATTTTACCTCCTTTTTCCAATCATTTATACTCTTAGTCTTCCCTCTTCACTCTTACCTCTTTTGTCATGTCTAGTTTCCTTCAGACCACAGCATCTCAATCTCTTTTTTTCAGTTTATTATTTCATATATTTAGTTTTCAGAATTGATTTTCTTAGAGTTTGAATTACAAATTTTCTCCCCATTTCTACCCTCCCCCCCACTCCAAGATGGCGTATGTTCTAGTTGCCCTGTTCCCTAGTCTGCCCTCCCTGCTGTCACCCCACTCCTCTCCCATCCCCTTTTCCCTTCCTTTCTTGTAGGGCAAGATAAATTTCTATGCCCCATTGCCTGTGTATCTTATTTTCTAGTTGCATGCAAAAAACTTTTTTTGTTCTTGAACATCTGTTTTTAAAACTTTGAGTTCCAAATTCTCTCCCCTCTTCCCTTCCCACCCAACCTCCCTCCATAAGAAGTCAAGCAATTCAACATGGGCCATTATGTATAACCCTTCCACAATACTCATGTTGTAAAAGACTAACTATATTTTGCTTCTTCCTAACCAATCCTCCTTTATTGAATTTTCTC
>JAQQSZ010013396.1:0-11765 GCA_028646595.1 Phalanger gymnotis | reverse complement strand
TTAAAAAAAAGGAAAAAAAGAAAAACCAAAGTAGAAATAATGAAAATCAATGAAGAAAATAATAAACTTTTTAAAATACTGAATTAAAGTTATGAGCTATTTTTCAAAGAATAATAACATAGATGAACCACCGGCTATTGATTACAAAGAAGGAAACCCAAATTACCAGTATCAAATATTAAAAAGGTGAATTCCAAACCAATGAAGAAAAAGAAAATATTAGAAACAATTTCATCCAATCATATGCCAATAAAATTGACCACCTATGTGAAATGGATGAGTATTTATAAAAATACAAAATATCCAGCTTAACAAAATAAGAAATAGAAGACATATTTCAATAGCATAAAAAGAAATTGATCAAGTCACAAATGAACTTCAAGGGGAAAAACCTATAATCTATAATGGCTTTACAAATGAATTCTATCAAAAATTGGAAAGAGTTAATCCCAATATTATATAAACTAAAAATAAAGGAAAAGTTCCTACAAAATGCCTAATGATACAAATATAGACTTAACACAGAGAGTCAAAATAGAAAAAAAAATTGTAGACCAATATCCATGATAAATATCCATGCCATTTGTAAAATTTTAAATAAGTTGTTATTGATGTAGTCTGTTTTTACATCAGTATAATTCCTCCTGCTCCCCCTCCCAGAGAACCATCTCATATGACAAATGGTTGGTTGTCGTCCTTCATTCTTGAAGAGGACCAAAATGACATCACTATGCTAGAGTCAAATTTCAGTGTGTCCAACTGTGGCCGATCAGACCAATACAAGCTCAGGATACTCTACCACAGGTCGGACACAAATAGTCCATGTGAACATTTGGGGTGGATACTCTAAATTTGCACTTCCTACATTTCCCTTGAGCTGTTTCAATTCTGCTTTGCTCATAGAACACAGCACCTTCTCTGATGTGGGCACACTGTGCTGAGTGGTCCTATGCCAGTGTCTCCCATGTCACACAATCAATGCAGGATTCTTGACTCTGTAAGGAGGCAGATGAAATTCAATTTTATGCTGATAGTAACAATTCAAAGTGCTTCTATGATGTCCTGAAGGCTATTTATGGGCCAAAGATCTATGGCATAAATCAACAACTCAGTGCTGATGGAACCACATTGATTAGTGATAAGGATATGACCCTAGAGAGATGGACTGAACACTTCCATAGTGTTCTCAACAGATAACAAATAGCATTTCTAAGACAAAAAAGAGGAAAAAAGCAGCAAACTAGTACATAAAAAAGATTGAAAATATGTGTGGAGTTCTCATATCATCAGAGTGGTAGATAGAGTGTGGGTTTTTTCAAATGAATATCTATTCATTTGAAACAAGTTTATTCTTTACAGTCTTTCAACATTAACTTTGGATTTTTTTTTGCAGTTCTTTCTCCCCGTGTTGTTGTAGTCATTGTGTTTATGGGAGGAAGAGGTTGCTCTGCTTATTTGACTCTGAATACGTTTATGAACATATTTACATGTTTCTCTGATTTCATGAAATTTGTCATTTCTTATAGCAAAATAATATTCCATGACATTCATATACCATAATTAGCTTAGCCATTCCCCAGTCAATGGGTATCCATTTTGTTTCCAGTTCTTCGCTATCACAAAAAGTGCTACTATAAATATCCTGGTGCATATGTGGACTTTCTTCTTAGAAAATAATCTGGCAAAAGCAAGTTATAGACTAACACCTCACTGTTGACCAAAATAAGCTCCAAATGGATTCATGATGAACATAAAGGTTGACATCATAAACAAATTAGAGGAGTAAGGAAAAATTACTTCTCAGATTTATGGAAAGAGGAAGAGTTCATGAATGAACAAGAGATAGAGAGAATCCCAGAAATTGAAATGAACAATTTTGATTACATAAAATGTTTAAAGTTTGTGCAGAAACAAAATCAATGTAGTCAAAATTAGAAGAGGAGCAGGCAAATGAGAGAAAAAAATCTTTGCAGCAAGTTTCTCTGATAAAAGTAAAGAACTCGTTCAAATTTATAATAATCAGAGCTATTCTCCAATTGATCAATAGTCAACGGATATAAAAAAGTAGTTTTCAGAGGAAGAAATCCAAGATATCAAGCTATCTTATTTGCCCATTTATCCTTCTCTTTCACCCTGTCCATCCTCAAAAATATTTTGCTTCTGATCACCACCTCCCCCAATCCACCCTCCTCCCTCTTCTCTTATCACCTTTCCTTCCTACTTCCCTGTAGGGTAAGATAAATTTCTATAGCCAATTGAGTGCATATGTCATTCCCTCTTTGAGCCAATTCCAGTGAGAGTAAGGTTCAAGCATTTCTATTTTTCAAGTCAGTTGCTTTACCAAAGAGCTATTTCACGCTTTCTGCTATTTTTTTTCATTCTTTTGATTTTGTTTTATTGTTTCTTGACATCTCATGGAATCATTAGCTTCTACTTGGCCCATTCTATTTCCATAATATAGTACAATAGAAAAGGTGATTGCATATGAAACTACAAATCTACTATGCACAACTTGCTATTCCTTTCAAATATACAACAAACTTCCCATGTAAATTCTTTTTCTTCCCTTGCCCCAAAGATGGCTACCATTAGACACCAATACACACACACATACACACACATACACACACACATGCACGCACGCACGCACACATACATATACATATATATACACATATATATATATATACATACGCATATGTGTGGATGTGTGTAAAATTATTCTATACATCCTTCCATTTATCAGTTCTTTCTCTAGAAGCAGATAGCATCTTTCTTCATATGTCCTTTATAGTTAATTTGGGTATTTATAATATTCAAAATAACTTAGTCACTCAAAGTTGTTCTTAAAACAATATTACCATTACTATATACAATGTTCTCTTAGCTCTACTCATTTCATGCTTCATTACTTCATGAAAGTCCTTTGTTTTTCTAAAATCATTGAGCTCACCATTTCTTATAGCACAGTAGAATTCCACCACAGTCATATACCACAACTTGTTTAGCCATTCCCCAACTGATGGGTTTCCAGTTCTTTGCCACCACAAAGAGAGCTGCTATAAACATTTTAGAATATATAGGTTCTTTCCTTTTTCCCTAATTATTTTTGGAAATAGACCAAGTAGTGGTAATTGTGGGTCAAAAGGGATAGGTAGTTTAATAACTCTTTGGGCATAATTCCAGATTGCTCTCCAAAATGGCTAGATCATTTCACAACTCCATCAATTTCCTCTTAACGCAGCCCAAGATCAAATTAGGCTTTTTTTGGCTTCCACATCACACTCTTGATTTACATTGTGATTGCCTAATTTTCTACATATTTATAGCAATAACTTACATCTTCATAAAAGTGTCAATTATCTTTACTTATTGATAATTCTGCACTATATATTCACTATAATATTCAAATCGTTCATAATTACTCAAAAATATTAAATTTGTACCCTTAATTTCAACTTGTCTTTTCTCTGTCAGATCTTCTCAAGATTAATAAAATGACTGTGTCTTTTACCATATTTGTTATCATTGGACTTCCTAATATATGATCAAATGGTTAACAATTAACAATGTATAATACAGTAACTAATATACTGTTGTATTGTTGGCAAGAATTAATCGTCAGCCTTAATTAAATGACAAGAGTTTTTGAAATTTTCTTCATTCTAGAATCAATTTTATTCCAAATTTCTGTACCAGCAAGATCATTTCCTCTACATCGCTCCATCTGTTCAGTGAAATTTTGTTACAAGGAACCATAGTAACGCCTATTATTTCATAACACATTGAAGGAATGGGTTTCAAATGTCTCTGGCAAAGACATACAGAAAGGAGATGCTATAATCCACTGAAAGAGGTACTTCTCACAGAAACTCAATGGATATTTCACGACAGTGATTGATGTAATGTCATAATAGAGTGGTTAGGAAATCATTGGAATGTCTTTTAAAAGAGAAATTTTCAAAACTATACTGAATCTTATTTTTTTTTGCACTTTAATAATTTTTGTCTTTCCTTATTCTGAACTTAAAAGATATGGATAAACATGAGCATTTCCAAGAACAGAAAAAAAGAGGATTGTAGATAAAACCATGAATCTCTATTATGTACAGCTTGAGTTTGGAGGTTTGTGTGGATTTGGGGGTTTGGGTTTCGGTTGACTTTTTTGGTGTATAAACAATTCAACATGCTAGTTTCAAAGCTGTGCTGCTTGTCTGTATCTCTCTCTGAATTGTCTTCTGTTTTTTTCTGTGCATTTTAAGTGCTTCAATGACTATCTTTTTTCTTTCCTGGTTTGTTGGGGTTTTGGTGGGGGATCACTATCACTAGTCCCAGTAACTTGTCCAAATCCTTGTCCCAAATTTAAAGGGAGAAAACCCTCCATTATAACAAATAACCGTACTGATAAGCAAAACAAACCCACACATTGTCCAAGACTGAAGATATCTTTCTTATTCTACAACTTAATCCATCATCTTTCTGTAAGGAGGTGGAAAGCATGTACACTTCATCATCAGACCTTTACAATCATTGTTAGTCTTTGCATTGATTAAAGTTCATAAGTCTTCCACAGCTGTTTTCTTTACAATATCATAGCCATGATATAAATAGTTCTGCTACTTCTGCACACCCCACTTTGGATCAGTTCCCACAAGGTTTCCATCCTTTTCTTCATTTCTTATAGTAAAGTATCATTGCATTATATTCATATACCATTATGTGTTCAATCATTCACCAATTTATGGGCATCTCCTTAGTTTCCAGTGCTTTAATATAACAAAATGTGCTGTTATGAATATATTTGTTCATATGGATCATTTAACTCTTTCTTTGAACTCTTTGAGATATATTCCTAGTAGTGATATTGTTAGATCAAAGTATATTTGATTTAGGCAAAGTTTAGGCACTTCTGCATATAGTTCCAAAACGGACCACTGGACCAATTCAAAGCTGCAACAATGTATTATTGTGTCTGTCCTCCTACAATCCCTTGAAAACTTATCATTTTCCTTTTTTGTCTGATGATGTGAAGTAAAACATCAGTTATTTTAATTTGCATTCCTCTTATTACTAAAAACCTGGAGCATTTTTTCACATAGCTGATGACAGTTTGGATTTCTTCCCTTGAAAAAATGTTTGTTTATATCTTTTGACCATCTACCAATTGGGGAATATCTCTTGCTATTACATTTGTATCAAATCCCTACACACCTTGGATATCAGACCTTTATCAGAGAAATTTTCTGCAAAGATCCCCCCCACCACCACCACCAATTTACTGCTTTCCTTCTCATTTCAACTGCAGATTTTGTTTGTGCAAAAACTTTTCAATTTTATATTATCAAAATGCACCATTTTTTCTCTATTCTGAAACTCTCTATCCCTCATTTGGTCCATCTCTCTTCCCTATCCAGAGTTGAGAAAGGCATCTCCTTACCTATTTCTCTAATTTGTTTATGATGTGACCTTTTATATCTAGATCATACATCTCTTTGGAGCTTATTGTGGAATATCGTTTAAGATATTAATCTAAATCTGTTTCTGCAAGACTGCTTTCCAGTTTTCCCAACAATTTTTTGTAGAATAGTATGAACTTTCCCCACAATTGGGTCTTAGGGTTTATCAAAAATTTTGCGACTGTTCACTTGCTTCCTTATGCTATTTATCTGTTTCACTGATCAACATTTCTATTTTTTAACCAGTACCAAATATTTTGATGATTACTGCTTTGTTACATAGTTTGAAATCTGAGAATACTAGGACTAATTGCTTCTTTTTTCAGTATTTCCCTTTAGATTCTTGGCCTTTTGTTCCATCAGATGACTTTTGCTATCATTTTTTCTAGCTTTGTGATGGGAACAATATTTCCTTGAGTCCTGCCATGTAGCCTGAGCTAACTTCCTAAGGCCCTACTTAATGCAAGTTACCTAGTTCTTTTCCTTAAGAAGTATCAAAATTTTAATGTTTGATTGGCTCAAGAGACTGGCTCAGGTTCTCGATGTAGCTTCCTGTTCTAAGTACCAAAGGCCAGAAGCTCTATGAATCCTTTGACAATGGACTGATAGTATGAGTGACACTGAAAAGCTCTGCTAGGCTAAATCAATGTGGTATTGCCACTGAATATTCTTGGTGAATGTACTTTGGCTATAGTCAAATCTTTTGCTCATTGTTAAATGACAAAGATCTCTTAATTGCCAAATCCAATGACCTTTACTCAATCCTTATCCTCCTCCACCTCTCTGAAATCAAACAACTTCTCCTCCCTCATACTCTCTTCTGATTCTCCTCCAACCTATCTGACCTCTCTTCAGTATCCTTTGCTGGACTCTCATCTAGATTATACCCTCTAACCATAGGTGTCCCTCAGGGCTCTGTCCTGGGCCCTCTTCTCTTCTTTCTATACCTACTTCAGTTGGTGATCTTATCAGCTCCCATGGATTTAATTATCATCTCTATGTTGCTGATACTCAAATATAACTTTCCTGCCCCAATCTCTCTCTTGGCCTCCAATCTCATTTCTCTGCCTTTATGACATCTCGAACTGGATGTACAGACATCTTAAACTCAATATGTCCGAAACAGAACTCATATCTTTCCCCCTAAATCCTTCTTACTTCCTAACTTCTACATTAATGGAGAGGGCAGCACTATTGTCCCAGTCCCTTGGGCTTGCAATCTAGGAGTCATCTAGCCTCCTTAGATACTATCTTACCCTCCCCACACCAACACCCATCCAAGCTATAGCCAAGGTCTATTGATTTCACCTTTGCAATTTCTCACCTCTGACGCTGCCATCACTATGGTAAAAGCCTTCCTTACCTCAGGCCTGGACTATTGTAATAGCCTGCTGGTGAGTCTGCCTGCCTCAAATCTTTTCCCACTCCAATCCATTCTCCATTCAGCCACCAAAGTGATTTTCCTAAAGTACAGGTCTGACCATGTCACCTTCCTACTCAATGAACTCCAGTGACTTCCTATTGCTTCCAGGATCAAATACAAAATCCTCTATTTGACATTCAGAGCCTTTCCTTTCCAGTTTCTTTATACCTTACTCCCTACCAAATATTCTTTCAGTTCGGAGACAGTGGCCTCCTGAATGTTCCATGAATAAAACACTCCATCTCTTGGCTCTGGGCATTTTCTTTGGCTGTTCCATGCCCAGAGTACTCTCTCTCCTCCTCTCTGCCTATTGCCTCCCCTGGCTTGCTTTAAATCCCAACTAAAGTCTCCACCAGGGCAGTGAAGTGGTACAATGGATAGAGTCATTGGGCCTGGAGTCAGGAAGGCCTAGGTTTAAATCCAGTTGCAGACTGTGTGACTGTGGGCAAATCACTTAATCCTGTTTTGCCTCTGTTTCCTCTTCTGTAAAATTAACTGGAGAAGGAAATGGTGAGTGAACCGCTCCAGTATCTTTGCCAAGAAAACCCCAAATGGATTTATAAAGAGTCGGACATGACTGAACAACAACAAAATCTCAACTTCTGCAGGAAGCCTTTCCTAACCTCTCTTAAATCTAGTGCCTTCCCTCTCTTATTTCTCATTTATTCTGTATATAGTTTATTTGTAAATAATTATTTGTTTGTTGTCTCCATTAGATCGTGACTATCTTTTGCCTCTTTTTGTATTCTAACATTTAACACAGTGTCTGGCATGCAGTAGGTGCTTAATAAATGTTTACTACCTGATTGAGGTTCCAACATCAAACCTAAACTACCAAAAGATAGGCCTAAATCAAGGCCAGACCACAAGTTTCATAAAGTAATTCTTTAGTGCTTTAATTGGTATGGCACTAAATAAATTAATTTATATAGGATTGTCGTGCTTTTATCATATCTTATGAGCCAACCATAAGTGATTATAATCTCTCCAATCACTTTAGTATATCCTTATTTCTGTAGAGTGTTTTGGGACTATAATCCTATAATCTTTTAATTTTTATAAGTCTATAACTATATTCGTATAATTCCTATGTCTGAGTATATAAACTCAAATATTTTATACATTCTATTGTTATTTTTAACAGAATGTCTCTTCTCTTTTGATATTCATAATTTAGTTTTCCTTTCTTAAAATAAGACTAGCTAACAGTTCATCTCTGTTATTATGGCTCTGTATTCAGTCCTGCATCCCCCTCCCCCTCCAAAAAAAACCAGAAACTAGTTTAATTTTTCAATTCATTGGATTTTGACGCGTGTTTTTTGGTTGCAATGTTGTTAATATCTTCTTTGATTTTCTGACTATGTTGGTGTTTATTTAGGGTTTTTAGATTTTTTTTTCCTTTTCTAATTCTTTCAGTTACATGTTCAATTTATTGACCTGTTCTTTCTCTTTTTTGATTACAATGTTTAGAGAAAGAAATTTTCTCTTAAGCTTTGCTTTAGCTGCATCCCCCCCAAAAAATTTAAATATTATATTGTTGTCATTCTATTTAATGAAATTTTTATTTTATGATTTGTTCTTTCACCAGTTTTTCAGAATAAACTATACAGTCTCCATCTAAGTTTAATCATTTCTTTAAAGACTCCTTAATGATTATAATTTTATTGCATTATGGTCAGCAAAGAATGTGTTTAATACTATTTTTTGCATTTGTTTATAAGGTTCTTATACCTCGGTATATAATAATTTGAGCACCAGACTAACCCAATCTTTTAAATGTCCATATCAATGATGCTTTAAGTTTGGGCCAAAATATACCTATGGCTTTGACCCTGTTCTATTCAGTCTGAGAGATGGTAAATTCTTTGTGGACAGAGATTATAACTCTAAGATTCTGAGGACAATACTGTTCACCAGTCTATAGTTGTCTTGTTATTAGACTGCTAAACAATACCAGGGTTTAGAAGGAGCATAATTTCAGCTTAGCCAATGTTATTTATACTGAACAGTATTGTTCTATGTCCACCACAAATTTGTAGAGTGAAACTTCAACTAGGCCCTCACTGCTGCTAGGCAATTCTTCTATACTTCCCTAGTTAATTCACTATTCTATTCACCACAGTGCTGCTTCATAACCTTTTTACCCCTCCTCAAACTTGTTAAAGCTTCTTCTCCCCTCACCCTCTCAGCTGAGAACCTTGCCTTATATTTTACTGAAAATATTGAGGCCTTTCACCAAGAATTCCCTCTTCTCCTCTCCTACTTATTTCTCATCGCTCAGATGCCTTCTACCACTATCTCCTTCACTTGTGTCTCAAATGAAGAAGTGGCCCTTCTCCTTGCCAAGGCAAACCCCTCTACCTAAAGAAGAGATCCCATTCCATCATCTCCTCCAATAGATTACCCCCTCTGTCATCTCCCAATTTTTCATTTATCCTCAATCTTTCCCTGTCTACAGGCTGTTTTCCTACTGTACTGTCTATAAACATATCCATGTCTGCCCATGCTCCAAAAAACCTCACTTGATTCTTTGATCCTGACTATAATCCCAAGTCTCTCCTCTACTTTTTGGCTAAACTTCAGTGGGTTTTTTTCCATTTTTTCTTTTACCTCCCTAATTTGGTTTTTAAAATCCTCCTTTAGCTCTTCCAGTAATGCTTTTTGGGCTTGAGACCAGTTCACATTCCCTTTTGAGGTATCAGATGTGGGTATAACGTCAATGCTATCCTCTTCCAAGTTGATATTTTGATCATGCCTGTCTCCATAAAAAGAATCAATGGTCCTCAGTTTTTTTCATGTTCTTCTTCATGTTGGTTAGCTTTTTCCTGGCTTTACAGTGAATTTATGCTTTTGGGTCTCAGGGCTCTCTGTCCCAGGTTTCTTGTTCTGGGGATCGTGAGTCTAGTTACTGGCTTTGTGTATTATAGCCTTCAGTTTCCTGAGGTGTGGGGGTGGGGTCTGGCTACCTGAAGTTTCCTCTTCCCCTGGGGCTGCTCTCCAGCACTGTTGCTCTTCAGCAATGGTCTCAGCTGTTTGTTGTCTGTGCTGGTGTCTGCCACTTCCCCTGGGGGTGCAAGGGTATGTCTGGGCTCCTGGTGTTTTGGCTAAACTTCAAAAGGCTGTCTATTAGAAGTGCTTCTGTTTCATTTCCTCTCCCTCTCTTCTTAACCCTCTACAATCCGAATTCCAACTTCATCATTCACCTGAAACTGCTCTCTCCAAAGTTACCAATGGTCCCATAAATGCCATATCCAATGTCCTTTTCTTCTTGATCTTTCTGCAGACTTTGATACTATCAATCATGCTGTTCTCCTTGATACTCTCTTCTCTCTAGGTTTTCAGGACACTGCTCTAGCCTGGTTCTCCTCCTACCTATCTGACCCCTCCTTCTTGGTCTCCTTTTTTTTGCATCTTCATCCAGGTCACCCCTGTTATCCGTGCCTGTCCCATGGGGTTCTGTACTATTTCACTTGGTGATCTCATCAGTTCCCAAGGATTCAGTTATCATCTCTATGCCAATGATTCATAAATCTACTTACCCAGCTTTAACCACTCTGCTGACCACCAGTCTTTCATCTCCAACTGCTTATTAGACATTTTAGAATGAGAATTGGATGCCCCGTAGACATTTTAAACTCAATATGTCCAAAATAGAACTCATTTTCTCTACCCCTAAAAGATCACGTCCATCCCAAACTTCCCTATTACTGTTGAGGACACTGCCATCCTCCCAGTCCCCAGGCTCATAACCTAGATGTCATTCTCTACTCTCCACTATCTTACACACACACACACACGTATATGCATATACATATTTTATATATACATATATATATATTTCCTTAAATACCTTTTAAAGGAGTAATGAGTTATTTCATTCTCAGGCCAGAAGGAAGAAAAAGACAGAGCCCAGAAAGATAAAATACAAAGCATAGAACAGGGCAAAGAAGGGAGAGGAATTAGTAGATAAGGGAAGATCCATCATCTGATTGATGTAAAACACTAAGCTTCACCTCAGTCAAGCAGACCAGAACTGGTCTCTAACCTGTGGGTGACTGGAACTGAACAAAGCAGGTTATAGATGGGAGAATCAAAAAGAAGCTTTATATCAAAGTGAGAAAAACACTTGCAAGTGGAAGTCTACCTTCCTGAGAAAGTAGGCTTGTGGCAGGAGTAGGGTATTTAACTCTGATAATTGCAAGAAGGCAGGACCCAACACAGTCATTCTCAGGTCTTGAAAAAATAGTTCCCATGGCAGGCCTACATGTGCAGGCATCTTTGGGACAACACAGGAGTTTCTGGGTCCTGGGGGAAACAGTCTCCAAGTTTTTAGAAATCGCTGAGCCTGGTAATTGTCTCGAGTCTTTAGGGTCATCAAGCATATGATCATTCAGTGGAGTATAGAACCAGGCGTAGCATGGTGGGAACAGGAAGGCAAGCCCTGGTTTGGTTCACTTAGTGGTTACAAGCATAGGAATTATTAGAGCGTCAAGAAGTTTGATTGATAGGCTTCTGCTGTAGGATGTCAGCTGCTTTAGGCTCTCAGGTGTCTAGGAAATAGGGAAGCTAGTAAAATCATAAATCCCTCAGGGAACACTGTTTCCACAATTTGGCTAGCAGCTTCTTTGGGAGGGTCCTGATCCACCCACAGCCAGCACCCAGAAAGATGCCAGACAGCCAGAAAGCCCAGGTTCTTTTGATATGCCTTAATAAGGAGAGCAAGGTTAAGGGGTTGGCAAGCTTACTTTAATTCAGCGCACAAATATCATTCACCTAGTTCAGGGGAAAAAGCCAGCACCCTGAACTTTGGAGCAAAATACAAGCAAATTACAAACATCAACAGACAGATCTTGTCTGATTCAAATCCCAATACATAGTTACCAGAG
>JAQQSZ010013395.1:0-11765 GCA_028646595.1 Phalanger gymnotis | reverse complement strand
GGAAGGGTTTTACATAATGATACGCATGTGGCCTATGTTGAATTGCTTGACTTCTTAGGTAGGGTGGGTGGGAAGGAAGAGGAGAGAGAATTTGGAACGCAAAGTTTTAAAAACAGATGTTCAAAAACAACAACAAAAAGTTTTTGCATGCAACTAGAAAATAACATACACAGGCAATGGGGCGCAGAATTTTATCTTGCCCTACAAAAAAGGAAGGGAAAAGGGGATGGGAGGGGAGTGGGGTGACAGAAAAGAGGGCTGACTGAGGAACAGGGCAACCAGAATATATGCCATCTTGGAGTGGGGGGAAGGGTAGAAATGGGGAGAAAATTTGTAATTCAAACTCTTGTGAAAATCAATGCTGAAAACTAAATATATTAAATAAATTAAATAATAAAAAATAAAAATAAATCTTTTTACAGTTGCATTTTTAACCTCATTCTGAACTCCTAGAAGTTAATACTAGTAAACATTAAAGATATACTAGTTTATACAATTCTTCATATTAACATAATCAAAGCATATTGGCATAGTGCTTTGATTTTTCAGTGATTCCCATCGATTACATTCATTTTAATCTGTGAGGTAACAAGGGTAGATAAGATCATCTATCTTTTACGTGTGAAAAAACCCCTAGAGGTACAGGAAGATTACATGAATTAATGACAGTGGTGGAATCAAGATTAGAACCCAGGGTCTCCTGAGTTCCATCCTAAACCTCTTTCCACACCCTTTCCTTAACACAGATATCTGTGTGCATGAATGCATTGTATTTGAGACTTCCTAACTCACCCAGGCTAGAACTATAGTAGCCACTCAATGGCCAATCTCAATATTGACTGGCACTGAAGCTTTAACTGCTATATTTTTCTTACTTGGACTGATTTAGCCCTCCATGCCCAGGGGCACTGGTGCCAGACTTAGGCAGACACTCAACCAGCTTGAGCCCTACTGAAACTCAGAACTCTCTAACTCAAGGGATCCATTGGGCTCAACCTCCTTCAGTAGCAAGGATTGTAGGTGTGCACCACCACATTCTGCCTGTAACTTTTGAATATACTTTATTTTATCCAAGGACACTATCAGTTTAAACAGATAAGTACTCAAAACAAACAGATCTTGGTTACTGCTCAATGTCCTAATAACTCAGTGAAAACTAAAGTACTCTTTAACAGTCTAGCAAGTGATTAAGAACATGGTGCTAATAAAGCTAGTATAGGTTCAATCCCTTAGTTTGAAACTAATCCATTAGTTTCAAAAAAGGAAAAAAAGAAAAACTATTCAAGAGTTAAAAGCCACCTAATCCCACACAGTCCCTCAAAAAATGTGTAGCCTAAGGGAAACTGAGGCAAAGGCAAACAACTCAGCTTCCTTCATCATAACTAGGGGAAAATCACTGAAAAGTACATATTAAATGTGTCCATTTTGCGCAGCACTGATACCAGAAAAAATTTAATATGAAGTGTTAGTTATACACATTCCCAGTGTCTGAAAGGGTACACAAATGAAGCACAGTACAAACCCTGATATTCTTTTGTTGATGTTGTATTGCTCACAAATGTCAGATGCTAAAACTGTGAGCTGAGGTCCAACGATGCTGTCCAATCTTCGGCAAAAGTCCAAAGAAGGCTGCACAGAAGCTGAGCAATTTAAAAAATATTGTAAATGTTTTTCCTCTATTTCAGTTATGTTATTTCATGTGAAAGAAATGAATCATTTATTTTCTCTCTCCTATATTTAAATATTAAAATCACTTTGCTACATACAAAGTGATTAGCCTGATCGTATAATTGGAAATAACCCAATCAAATCTTATTTCTCTAATAAAAACACGAGACAAAATTAGTAACATTTATAAAGAAAATACACATTATATGAAGAAAGAAATGTACATTATAAGCCCTATTTCAGTATTCTCTAATTGGGCCAAACTAACAGGATGGTTTTACCTTCCAAAACCCACCTGAAGAATCTGTCCCGAATGAAATGATCATAAAGTTAGGGCAATCACATTTGATTTGGAGTTTCACAGCATATCCTTCTGTCTTTGTGATTTATGTTTTTGATTTACATGTTTGTGATTTAATTTATGTTTAAATCATAGAAGAAGGCAACAGAGTGTTTTTTTCATCTGATGCTAGATAAAAGTGCTATACTTACCATCAATCATGAAACAAACTGCTGCACTCATGGCCTAGGAAAAGAAAAAACCACCACCATATTAAACCAAAGGTTATAGAATACAGTTTTTTCTTTCCTCCCCTGCTTAACCTGTGGCCATTAATTTTATTAGGAAATTTGCACAGAAGGAAGACTTCTGAACTTGCAAGCCAAATAGTGCTTCAAAACACTGTGGTCAAGCAGAAAATTAGAAACATCATACTATAACTCCCAACAATTGGTCGTCCATCTTTTGCTTGAAGAACTCTGGTGACTTGGGGCTGCTCATTCGACTTCTGAATATCTGTTTATTGGGCAATCTTTCCTTACGTCAAGCTTAAATCTGCCTGTTACTGCCCATAATTGTTCCTAGAGTCTCTAGAGTCAAGCACAACACATCTAATCTGTCATCTATTTGACAGCTTTCCAAATACTTGAAAAGTTATTAAAATAAGGCTTACGAGAAAATTATAGCTAATTTTATATAGCACTTTAAGGTTCACAAAGAAAGCACTTACTCCCTACAACAGTAGGAAGCTAATGCTATTATCACATCCATTTTACAGATGAAGAAACTGAGGCTTAGACTTCAAATGACTTAGTGTCACACAAAAGTCAAGGCAGGATTCAAACTGAAGTCTTCTTGGTTCAAAAGCAGCACTTTATCTACTATTCCTTTCCACATGTGATTTCTTTTGAGCAGCTGGGCATCCCACTGGATGGTGCTGGAAGACTTGAGTTTAAATTCTGCCTCAGATACTTACTAACTGACCCTGGGCAAGTCACTTACCTGTTAGCCTCAGTTTCCTAATCTGTAAAATGAGAATAATAACAGCACCGACCTCCCACAGTTGTGAGGATCAAATGAGGTAATATAAGCAAAGACTCTGACAAGCCTTCAAGCACCTTTACAGGCTAAAAGCTTAAAATCACACTATGTCTTTTGGAATACTTTACATAAATGTGAGCTACTGTTGCTGTTATTATTGTGGTGGTGGTGATTGTTTTGCTGAGGGTGTAAGTACAAACATCTTATTCTAGGTCATTTCTAGGAAAATCCTACTGATTGTAGAATCATAATTTGATGCTTAATATATTTCTAAATTTCATATAGATAGAAATAAAAAAATATAACTAATATTCTATATGCTCAGTTTTATAGCTCTTCTAATTATTTTTCTATTAAAGTGTACTATATGCTGTCACGTACGGCTACTAGTTAACTTCGAATATGGTCTTGAAATTTAAAACCTAGTAAAATGTACAAAGTCACCCTTAAAAATCAAACTCTTACAGGAAATTAGCAAAAACTTCTTTAAAGTAATAAAAAGTATATTCTAGTACTACATTTTTCTATATATAAGTGATAAAATTCTACTCAAGGTACATAGTAGAGTGTTCATTTTGATGAAGGCAATGGGTGAGTTTTCATATAATTGACTTATACATCACTAACCAATACTGAGACAGTATCTGAAAAACAAGCCATTATCATTCTTTGGCTCCAACACAATCCCCTTTGCCTTTAATATCTTTCTATATGAATCATATAAGAACACAGAACACTAAGTAACAAGCCTAGACAACCACTACTTCATTAATGACAATATAAGATCATTCAAAGATTTATATGAAAACTAACTATGACTCCAAGGAAATGCACACACATTTTGAAGTTTTAAAAAATAATTGCTACTCCTTAGAAATCCCAACGAACAGCTTGTCATGAAAATATATATGACATCTGGGTATGCACTCATATATACCAATATTCAGGAGTGATTAATAATATTTAGTGGGAAATGGTGATATTACCTTATAAACAATTAAATGAAGCTCTTCATAAGTGTCATCTGTATTTACAAAAATTTTAGGAAATCTGCATTTTGCTTCTGGATCATTAAGGTTCAAGGGCCCAGTAAGAAATCTTAAAAGCAAGCACAAAAATGTCTCACATTCATTAGACAAGTTATGGTTTTGCAGCAAAATATATGCCATTTTACATAAATGTATAACATTTTTGAAAGCCAAAATAAAATATAGGGCAATACTAGAACTATGTCAAGCCATTAGAATTGTGACAGCGCAACTTTTGGGTTTTTTGTTTGCTCTTTAAATGGGAAACTATGACATTTCTTCTGTGACTACTATCATATGAAAACCATAAGTATTCTACTTTTATCACAGACATACTTCAACTAGGTTCTAAAGGCCTACCTGACATACTAAAGTAAAACATCTATACCTATACCTATATCTATGTAAGATAACGTCACTATGGTAAGATAAAATCTCATGTCTGAAAAGTATAATCTATCTTCTCACAATCAGAAAACAACAATAACAAACCTTTTTACTGACCTGGAAACAAATACAGTACCTCTAAACTGTATAATTTCCTCACATCAAGAAATAACTTGCACTTTCCATAATACAAAAAGAATTCATTCTGATTCTGCTCATAATTTTATTTTAAAATACATCTAAAAACTAATAAGAAACCAAAAGAATATAATCAGAGGATAAATTACCTTCCATAATGTTGAAGATTTCCTGGCATTTCTGCTCGGATTGGTGAATCCCTTCCTGCCAACTATAAACAAGTCAAAAGTTGGGAAATGACTTACAAATGAGCTTTTTCCCCCGCTTTCAAAGCTATGAAAAAAGAACATTTACATGTGCTAGTTTGTTTCAGTTTAAAGTCCTCTAGAAAATGCATGCTTTAAGTTTAAACCAAGTTAAAAAATATAGAAACAAGAAAACAGGCCTTACTGATTTTAATCATGATCGCAATATGGTAACCTGCATTCCCAACAAACGAGATTCTGCTACTTTGCAATCTCAACACTCCCTCTTCCTCAGTACTCGTGCCTCTGATGCCCTCTGCCCCTTCTCTCTCCCACCTCAGAGTCCTGTTCTCCCTTCCAAATCTTAATTTACGACCTGGATGGTGGTGAGCAGCACTCTGGGCCTCAGTTTCCTTATCATAAAACAAGGGGATTATGGAAAGTCTCTGAGGTCCCTTCCACCTCTAAATCTATGATCCATCAAGGCTTATTGCATGGGTCACATTCTCTATAAAACCTTCCCTCATATCTTCCTCAGGTTGTTAATATTCTCTCTTTACTCAAATTACCTTACATTTACTTCTGTGTATATTTGGCATCCCCCAGTATATTGTAAGCTTTTTCAGGGTAGGTTTTTTCCTTTGTAGGCCCAGGGCCTATCATAGTGACTTACACAACATAATGGGCACTTAAAAACATTTCTTGACTTGAACTTCATTCTATCCTACAATCCACATTCTAATTTACTCATTTATGAATAAAAATAAGCAATAATTAAATTCATAAGATCATAGACTTGTAGAAGCAACATGAGTAAAAAGAGCATTAGATTTGTAGTGAAGAGACCTGGGTTCAAATCCCAATTCTGAAAAAAAAAAATCCTGCCTCTGTTAATACCTGCACGACTTTAGGTGCAAGTATTCTCTGGGCCCTAGTTTCTTCCTCTGTACAATGAAGAGACTGAGATTGATGGCCAGTACCTTCATTTTACAGATTTTTTTTTTTTGAGAAAAATTAGGCCCAGAGATGTTAAGGAATTTGCCCGAAGTCACACGGGTTATAAATCTAATAGAATCAGGACTTGAATTCAAAAGGCCTGTGACTCCAAATCCACAAGGCACTTTTCACTGTGCTATGATGCTTCTTAATTAATTTAATTTTCCATTTTCTACTGCAAAAGCAAGGCCTTTGGCACTTGGAGGTCACAAATGAACTTCCTCATTACCAAATGGAATGCCCTCTAACCTGATTATATAGGATGAAGAGTGCGTTAATTGATATTCCTCAAGGAAATACATGGGTATATAAAGGGAGAAATAATGAAATGCTTGGAAACTATTTAAGTGTAATGTTAGAACTCCCTCTCCAAGTCTGCATCTACTCCCTCATGCTGACATAAACTCTATTTTTTAAGTTCGTGACCTTTAAAAAAAAGGACTACAGAGGAGCTTGTAATACCGAATTAGTTTTTAATGTCTCACCCAATCAAGCTTTAAATCCTCTTAGAGTTTAGTGTATTTGTTTTCTCATGTTTATGGCATAAACACTTTGTGCTACTTGAATGTTCATGACTGAATATGTGGAAGCTAAATAGAGTACAAAAGCTAAGCAGGCAATACCACAACACCATTAAATGCTCAATCATTGATAAGACAGAACAAGTGTTGAGGGAAGTGATATTATGGAATTATCCTCTACTTCGTGAAAATGCCAGTAATCTTTAATTGTCATTAAAGTTCTATAATAAATTCACTGCTTAGCATCACAACCAAAGCACACAGTTCCTTTCACAAAAAAAAAATAAATCACCATATCTTTCTGACAATTACTTTTGCCAGGGGCTTGGCTTATATAATAACTATCTCATACTACTAAATTATTAAATGATCAACATGATAAGGAAAAATGGGACAATAGCCCCCAAAATGCACAATATATTTTGGTGCCCATACCTCAGGTTCGATGTGTCTTGGAAATAGGGAAGTCGTGAGGTATTTGTATAAAATTCTCATGTCATCTTGTTCTAATCCACTCCTAAAATCATTGGGGAAAAAATCAGAAATTAAAACTTTGAAATCATCCATTTATCTTTCTGCAATCCTGATCACAAAAGAGTTCATCCATTTTTTTGTCACACCTCATGAACAAATAATTCTCCCTGATAACTGAGACATCATAAGATCATAGTCCAAAGAGAAATGAGCAAACTGAATCTGTCTTTCAAACTAATTCTCAATACCCTGTTAAAGACAACTGGATTATTTTTGCATCACACATAATTTAAATAAAAGAAAGTTCAAAACAACTTAATCTTATGCCTGGTATATAGTAGGCACTTAATAAATGTCTGTTGACATGACTATACTACATGTAGGATCTTTCAAGGGACTTTATTAGTTGTGATAAGAAATTTTATTTTGGATAGTGAAAGACAGACATTTAGTTTGTAAAATGAAATGGTACTGAAGTCATGCTCCTTGTTTTCTGCATGCATCTCATCTAGAGCTCCTGGGGAAAGAGAAATCTAATACTTCTCGGTTTCTAGAAGTGAAGATGGACACATTCAAAAGCCAAAAAAGAATTTGTCAAGCAGTAAGAGAAGAACAGAACAGAGAGTCAAGGTGAAAAGACAAATGCTAAGAAAAAGCCTTTAATGCTGCTTCCGCAGTCATACCAGCTTTGGCAACAACTTACAGATATAAGGTCAGATTGCATCTTTAATCCAAGTAGATGGAAAGTTAACTACCTGATTTTGTTTTAAGATGGGAGATGAGAGGAAAACACTGGTCCTTCTTTCAATTTGTTCTGACAGGTATCAAAAAATAAAAATTGATAAGTAGGTCTAGTGGTAAGAGTTAGAGCACTAGGAAATTCTCTCTGTTAAACTATACAACAGAAGACTGAGCAGGAAATGGTTTTTAGGTCTTAAAATTTTCAACATTGCTTATTTGAACAAAAATAGGGTATTCAAGGAAATACAGTTAAACTGAGGTTCTGTGAAGTTTGAAGATTACTCAATTTATGTAAAAAAAAAATTGGGCTGATTCTCCCTTTGGAATATGTCTTTAAGAATAAGTACCAGCCTTGACTACCAATCAAAGAAAAAACAGCAACAAAAAACCTGAATGCAAACCTTCCCCAGGAAGGCTGAAATAATTCTGCCTCATGTCAATAGTTCATATGTGACAGAATCTAGCTCATTTTTGTTTACACATGTAACAAAAAATCATTCACTGGCTTAAAAAGCTTAAAATTACATGCATATTAAATAAAAATGTGGCCTGAGTATCAAGAAGCATATGGGATGTTTTTGTTTGTTTGTTTAAATGGCATTCTGTGCAGTTTTTAGTTAAATGTTATACTAATTTTCTCTCATCTTTTCTATGGTGGTACAGGAAGATTTTAAATACTATTTAACTTATTTTTTTAAAAAAGGACCCCCAAAGCAACTGAGTACTTTTAAAATAAGAGTTAAAAAGTGAAACGCTTCCTCCATCATAAGTCTTCGTTCTATTCAAAATGTAATCTTGTTATGATACTTGCTAAATTACTTAAATGAAGATAAGAGCAATGTTAGGTATCAGTGAATAAGCTCTTGGTTCTATCAGGATTGACTTCTCCTATAGTTCAATACTTTCTTTGCCATGAGACATCCCATAAAGTTTTTTTAACAGGACCACACAATTTGTTTAATTTTCAGAATAAGAAGTGTGCAAGGCATTACAAAGAATATTTAAAATTTTCAAACTCTAATAAATGACATATACCAAACAGTTAAACTCTCTCTTCAGAAAAGAGAAAAAAATCCCTGAAGAAAAATCAAATATCACTTTTTATCACATCAGTACTAACTTCAGAAAAACAACACAACAACATAAAGAACTGAAATGTACAAAATGGACAAAAAAAGACAAGGGAATTTTTCATGCACATGTTAAGATTATACAGATACCTTGATAAATCCAACTACACAGATAACTATTCAATAATCCCATAATGAAAAGCATTAAATGAGGCATAATGGAATGGAAAAGTACTTAGTAGGTGCTTATTATGTACCAAACTATTATCGTAGGTAGTAGGAATACATAGGAAAAAAAAAATCAAATAGTCCCTCCCCGAAGGAACTCATATTCTAACAGATGACAGTATATGCACACATATAGTTGTTTTATTCTTTGTATTTGTATCTGCAGCATCTAGAAAATAGTAGATGCTTGGTAAGTTCCTGTTGATGACTGATATAAGGAAAATAAATACGAGATAATTTTCAGTGACAGTACTAGCAGTTGGGGGGAATTAGGAAAAGCCTCTGAGTTGGCGCAAGGTGGTCAGTTTGAGGGGACTCCACTATACATGAAGGAAGTAATGCATAATAGAGCTAGAAAAATAGTTCAGAAGCAGACTGTTAACATCACACAGAGGAGTGTGAATTTGATCCCAGAAGCATAGTGAGCCACTGGAATTTACTGAGCAAGGATATTAAATAACATGAGCTTGACACTCTCTCTTGGTGATCTCATCAGCTCCTCTGAGTTCAGTTATCATCTCTATAAAGATGGTTCTCATATCTACATATCCAGCCTGAGTGTCTCGTCAAGTCTGCATCAAAAACTGCCTACTGACACTTCAAAACGTCATCAGGCATCTCAAACTCAGCCAAAAGAACTCACTATTTTTGCCCCCAAATCCTTCCTTCTTCTAATTCTCCCTTCCCTGCCAAAGGTGCCACCATTGTCCCGCTCACCCAGGCTTGCAACTTCTACATCACCTTTAACTCCTCACTTGTACCCACCCCACATACCAAATACGCTTTCAAGTTCCTCATAACTTAGTGCCTGGACTAATGCAACAGCCCTCTCTGGTAGGTCTCCCTCCCTCACGTCTCTCACCCAGCTGCCAAAATGATCTGCCTAGAGTATGAGTCTGACCATGTCAAACTTCCTACTCAATAAAATCCAATGACTCACAATTATGACTAGGACCAAACGTAAACTCTTTTGGCATTTAAAACTTTTCAAAACCTACCCCTTCCTACCTTTCCAGTCTTATATTTTACTCTCCTTGAAGCAATCTATGAACCAGCAACACTCGTCCTACTTGATTCATATCATACATGACAGTCCCTTTCCTACCTCCATGCTTTTGCATGGCCAGTCCCCCATGCCTGGAATTCTCTCCCTCCTCCCCTCATGCCTCTTACCTTCCCTGACGTCTTCGTAAGATATAGCTCCAATCCCACTTTCTATAGGCCTTCCCAGTCCCTCAAGCTGGCAGTAACTTCCTCTCTGACATTCCTTTGATCTACCTTATGTATGCATGTATGTATGTGTGTGTGTACACACAAAGTAAATTGAAAGTAACGTTAGAGAAAAACATGAATATAACGTGCTATCCACATATTCTGTCCCCCATGAGAATGTGAGCTCCTGGAGGGTAGGAACCATTATTGTCTATCTTTGTACCCCCAGCAGTACCTGGCAAACAGCAAGTGCTTAATAAATGCTTGCTGATTTGACTATGTTGGGCACTGTGCTAGACACTGATCCTTTCAATAACTAAGAGAATATTTTCTCATGACGTTCTACCATGAATAATAACAATTCCCATTTATATAAAGTTTTAAGGGGAAACAGTCCCTCAAAGAAGGGCAGCATGACACATGGAGAGAGCACTGGGTCTAGGGTCAGAGGACTTGGGTTCAAATTTTGGCTCTTACACTTACTACCTGTTGTTTTGGACAAGAAACAACTACTCTGTACTTTACTATCTCATCTATTAAATACAAAGCTTGAGACTCACAGTTTAAGAAACACTGAAGGAGGGGCAGCTAGGTGGCGCAGTGAGGAGAGCACCGGCCATGGAGTCAGGAGCACCTGAGTTCAAATCCAGTCTCAGACACCTGACACACTTACTAGCTGTGTGACCTTGGGCAAGTCACTTAACCCAAATTGCTCTGTCTTCCCCCTCCAAAAAAAACACCCAAAAAATAAAAACTCAAGAAGCACTGAAGGGGTCCTGAGAGGAAAAAGTTTAAAAAGCCCAGCATGAGATGGCTTCTGTGGTCCCTTCCAAGTCCATAGGTATCTTCCTTATGACCCTACTGGGGAATAAAATGTTCACAGTAAGTATTTACAGGATACATAAAAAATAAATACGCACAGTAATTAGTGATAGGGGAAAACTAACAGCTGCCAGAAATCTTCCTGATTTCTCTTATAGGATATGGAACTTGAAACCGAGACTTGAAGGGAGTTAAGAAGTTCCAGGAAGGAAAGCACTTCAGGCATAGGGAACACAGTGTAAATTCAGGGAGTTGGGAGATGGATTACCTTATGAGCAGAAGAGAAAGGACAACAATGCCACTGGATTCCAGAGCATATGTGAGGAGTAGGGAAAGAGTAAGGTATAAAAAGATTGGAAAGGCAGGAAGAGGGCAAGTTATGAGGGGTTTTGAAGGCCAAAGAGAAAATTTTATTTGATCCTGGAGGTAACAAGGAGCCACTGGCATTTACTACATGGGAAGAAGAGAAGGGACAGAGTGTGACATGGTCAGATCTGTACTTTTAGAAAGAAGAATTTGATAGCTGAGTAGAGAACGGACTGAAGCAAGGAGGGAGTTAAAGCAGGCCTGCACCAGGGTGGCAGCAATATCAAAAGAGAGAAGGGTGGAGGTAGGTATATGAGAAGAGATGTTATGAAGGTAAAATCAGGACTTGGGCTTAACATCGGATTGCATATGAGGGAGTGAGAGTAAGAAGCTGGAGATAACACCTAGGTTGTGATTCTGGGTGACTGGGAGGATGGTGGTATCCTCCATAGAAATAGCAAAGACACAAAGACGGGAAGGCTTGGGGGAAAGACAATAAGTTCAGTTTTAGATATGCTGAGTTTAAGATGTCTATGGGACATCCAGTTTGAAATGTCTAATAAAGCAATAGGAGATGTAAGGAAATATTAGGACAGAATGATGATGCACACATTGTCAGGGGAATTGGATGTTTTTGTTTAAATGTATTTCTTCATAACAAGAGAGGG
>JAQQSZ010013394.1:0-11766 GCA_028646595.1 Phalanger gymnotis | reverse complement strand
CTCTGTTTTTCCATCAAGATGGTCCTCCTCTTAGCGCTTGCCACATTCTGTCTACTTGTCTTGTTATCAGTGTCTGTCTTAAGTGCCCACTGAGATAGAGCGCTCTATGAGAGCTGGCATCACACCACTGAGGGCACTACTCCCTCCCCCCCCCCCCCCCCCCCCCCCCGCCCAGGCAGTACAGTTGGAGACCGCACGGCCTCAATGGCTCAGGTACCTGCTTGTGGTGTCCACCTCGGAGCTACTGAGCCAGGATGAGACTGTCCTCCTGGGGGTAGACTTCTCCCAGAGCAGGTAGGGGCGCTGCTGGAAGTAGGGAGGCTGGGTAGACACGAAGGGCAAGCAGAACCCATCTATCTTTTCCTCTGTCCCTCCAGTTCCCCCACCTGCACCTTGGGCCTGGTCCTACCCCTCTGGAGTGACACACAAGTTTACCTGGATGGTGACGGGTGAGAAGAAGCACCTTGATATTAGAGGGGGGGAAGAAGGCAGCTTGGACTCTCTGTGCTTTGGGATCTGGCTGGTGAGGTCTTATGGGAAAAGCCCTAGAGTTCTCTAGACCTCAGTTTCCCCAACTGTCCAATGTAGATGACCACCTACCCTGCCCATCTCAGAGGGAAGTTGTGATAAGAGCAGGTGAAATCATGGATAGGAAGGTGGCTCTGTAGAAAGTCTGAAACCTTTGAGGAATGTACATCCGTGTATATAATGCATGACTCATACTTGTACACTTGGAAGAAACAGAAGAGATGACCTAACCCAACCCCCTGATTTTACTGAGGAAGGTGGGGCAAAGGAACTGTGTGGGTCTTGGGAGGTGAGGATGAGTGGGGGGAGAGGAAGAGCTTTGACCATTTCCGTTGCTCTGGCCCTGGGGGCCTGGGAATCTCCCAGCTGGCACTGTCCAATGCTGAGGGCTTGATCTCTGCCCTTTTCCTCTAGGGGCTTCACAGTGACATCTGGGGGTCAAACGAGAATCTTCAAGCCTATCTCTATACAGACCATGTGGTGAGAATGAGAAGTGGGGGATGGGGAGGTTAGAGGCAAGTGGGGGGATGGGCAAGAGGCAGGGCAGGGGCGGGGCTGGGGAGGCATGGTCTAATGGCCTCAGAACTACCACAGCTTCCTTGGAAATTCCCTGGAGTGAGTCACAAAAGCCCAGAGATGTCCACTGAAAGCAAGAGAAGTGGGAATTGTCTCAACCCCTCACCCCCAGACTATTGCAATGGCTGCTGGGGTCTCTGCCTGCCTCCACTCATGTCCCCTCCTACTCAGTAAATGCCAGGGCTCCCTGAGGCCCCCAGCATCAAATACCAAATGCTCTGCATGTCATTCTGCATGCCTGGCCCCCTCTTCCCTTTCCTGTCTTCTCCCCCCCCCCCCACCTATGCTCGAATCCAGTGCCCTGGCCTTCGAGGGCTCTTCCACAGATGAGCCCTTCCATCTCCCTGCTCTGGCCTTCTTTCTGTCCCCGCCCCCCCCACCCCCGCAAGGCTCTGCCACTGACCTTCCCAGCTTCCTTCAAGTCCCCCTTTCTATGGAAGCCTTCCCCATGCCCCCTCCATTCTGGCACCTTTCCTGTTTATCCTGAATGGCTTCTTTGTACATAGTTGTTTGCTTTTTGTCTCGGTTAGACTGTGATCTCCCTGAGGGCAGGGACTGCCTCCTGCCTTTCTTTGTATCCCCAGAGTAGGGAAGTGCCTGGCACATAGCAGGTGCTTCACAATGCTGAGTGACTTCCTGCCTGCGCTGTTTCTCCCACTCAGGGCCACCCTACAGGTTCTGCACCAGGCCTGTGAGATGGCTCTGGGCAATGGCTTGGTACCTGGAGGCAGTGCCCTTGCCTGGACTGGCTACTACCAGGACCGAATCACCTCGGACCAGAGCTGCCTCAATGAGTGGATGGCCATGGCCGATCTGGAGTCTCTCCGGTCTCAGCCGCCCAATGCAGACTCTAGTGGGTCAGTGCTCTTGGGGCAGGGAGGAAGGTGGGGCGAAGGGTTGATGTGGGGCTTGGGAGGTGAGGACGAGTGGAGTGAGAGGCAGTGGTGTCCCAGGGCTGAAGGCCAGTGGGCAGGGGTTGAAGGGACAGCAGTCTGATGGACCCCACCTTTAGGCACTCTGAGCGAGAACGCATGGAACACCACATCCGGGCCGAGCTGTGGCACGTGCTGGACACCAGTGACTTGGAAAGCGTCACCTCCAAAGAGGTAGGGGGGAGCCAGAGACGGCTTGCTGCCAGCTGGGGAACTTTCCTCTCTGGTAACAATTTCCCTCAGCCCCACTCCTGCCCCAACAAGCAAGCGTTTCCTGCTATGTCTCTTGGTCTTGGCCTTTGCCCTAGGCCCCTGTGGAGCCGGTTGATAGTTTGAGTCCTGTCGGACTCTCCTTAACCACGGGCCCGGCCTGCTCCCATCCTGGACAGGTCCAGGTAGTGGGCAGGGTGCCCTTACCCATCTGCAGTGTCTTGTCTCTCCCTTGGACCCCTTCCCCAGATTCGCCAGGCCCTTGAGAGCCGCCTGGGGTGCCCCCTTCAGCAGTATCGAGACTTCATTGACAACCAGGTGTTGGTGCTCATGGCCCAGCGAGATCGGGCCTCGCACATCTTCCCCCACCTGTACCTGGTAAGCTTGCCACGGACTGGGACTGGTGAGGGATGCTGAGGCTGGGTGGGGAGATGGGGAAGGAGGCAGCCACTCACCACTTCCTTTTCCACAGGGCTCTGAGTGGAATGCAGCCAACCTGGATGAACTACAGAGAAACCGGTAGGGACTGAAAAGCTGTGCAGCACCTTGGCAGCCATCTGGACTGATGCCCTGAATTTATAGAGAGGGAAACTGAGGCCTGAATTCCCTCTCCCTGCCTCCTCCCCACCAGGGCCCAGGCCCCAAACCTCCCCCTCTTCCATCTTCCATATTGCCGAGGCTGAGGCTAATTAAATGGCCGGCCTCGATGTCTTTCTGGGTCTCTTGCCATCCTGTCTCATTTATGTCCCCAAGGTGAAGGAAGAACAGCAGAGTTCACAATTCCCAGGCACTCTCTGCTGACCCCAGGGTCACGGCCCCTGACACCTCCTTTTTCTACCAGAAAAAGATTTCTCTCGATGGCCCCTCTCCAAAGAAGGCAGCGCCTTCCTAGCTGGAACCTAGCCGCTAGTCACTTCTTTAACGGTAAAAGGCCTCCTTGCAGCCCCCAGTTGGCACCAGTTACAGCAGAGTGAACAAAAGTGCCACCCTAGAGGTGACTTTCTAAAAAACACCAGCATCTCTTTCAGAATGAGCATTGTAGCGTTGGAGCTGGAGGAGACCCCAGAGAGGCCCAGAGAGGCCTGGGAAAGAGAAGGCATTTGACCGAGGTCACACAGTGTGGCCCAAAGGAAAGAACACTGGCTCAGGCGCCAGGGGACCTGGGCTCCAATTCTGCCTCTGACACTCACTATGTGCGTGACCTTGGGCAATTCCTTCCCCACCCAAGGCCTTGGTTTCTCCCTTTGTGAAACGAGGGGGTTGGACCCAGTGGCTCCAGAGGTCCCATCTGGCCCTGGCACGAGAACCTGCCATCAGTGGCTGGACCTTGGAGCTCTACCTCCCAGGCTGGCTCACTTAGCACTGCAAACAGTGGCTTCCCTTGACTTGTCTGTTAAGGTTTGATTGATGCCCTTTGTTTCTGATGTCTTTGTCATGCTGAATCTTCTCGTGAGCATTTTCAATAGAAAATGCATGTTTTCCAGCGAGCTCTGCACCCTCCAGGGGAATTGTCCCATCAGGCCTGGCCTAGCCAGGCCTTGGGCCTGCCCTGCCTGGCCCAGGCTCCCTCGGGCCTAGCTCAACATGGCCTGGCTTTTCCTTGGCAGGGTCAGCCACATCCTAAATGTGGCCAGAGAGATCGACAATTTCTTCCCGGATCTCTTTACATATCACAATGTCCGGCTCTGGGATGAGGAGACGGAACAGCTCTTGCCTCACTGGAAGGAAACTCATCGCTTCATTGAGGCTGCCCGGTGGGTCAAGCTCTCTCCTCCCCAGACCCTCCCAATCCAACTTCTGCTAGACCTGGCCCCAGCCAGGCATTCACACTCCTCTCCCTGCCCCAGCTTCCTCTGGTCCTCTGTGTCCCTTCCATGGTGCCCCTTCTTTCTCAGCACCAACATCCTTCCACTGTGTAGGGTCAGCAGCATGACCTGCTGCCCCTGCGTACCTTTCTGGCCTCTAGTCTGTGGGCAGGACAGGGTCAGTGTCCCCAGAAGCCAGGCAGTCAGGCCAGACTAGGGGTGGATGACCAAGGGGACTCCTCCTTGCACAGAACCCAAGGCTCCCGCGTGCTGGTACACTGCAAGATGGGGGTGAGCCGCTCAGCTGCCACTGTCATGGCCTATGCCATGAAACAGTACAACTGGGGCCTGGAGCAAGCCCTCAGGCATGTGCAAGAGCTGCGCCCCATTGCCCGGCCTAACCCTGGCTTCCTTCGGCAGCTGCACACCTACCAAGGCATCCTCACAGCCAGGTACCAATTGCTGGGGTGGTCCAGGGGGCAGCTGGAGAGTGAGGAAGGGATGGCCTGGTCACCACGTTGTCTTCCTTCTAGCCGCCAGAGCCACGTCTGGGAGCAGAAGGCTGGCGGTAGGACCTCCCTGGAGGAGCCTCTGGCTCAAGATGCCTCCTGGTCACCTCCCTCACCCTCCCTGGAGCCAGGGGGCAGTGGGGACTGGAAGGCAGAAGAAGGGGACGAGCAACAGGGAATGCCGAGAGAGGGGCCTGGCTTCGGGGACCTGAGACCCCGGCTCCGCATGGATCTCCGTGGGATCATGAGGTCCATCAGTCTGCTAGACCCCCCAGACCTGGGGAGTCACCCCGAGACCAGTGATCTGCCAGAGGTGAGGATAGTGGGGTGCCTCTCAGATACTGGGGCTATCATTCAGCCAGTCCTCCAGCTAGAGGAATCAAGGTGTGATGAATAACGAGCCAACCTCGGTCAAGACACCCCACAGTGTCTAATGCTCAGGTAGAGAGCAAATGTCTGTCAGGAGAGGGTGTTTTCTCCCTGGGAGGTCTCTGAGCCAATGGAATCATAGGTTGGGACCAAAAGGCTTTACCAAGGGTGTCTCCCTTTTGTTTCTGGAGCCGGGGGTACAAAGGTAAGGTGCTGCCAGCACCAGACATCCATGTGAAGCCACTTGAGTCCATAGCTGGGCAACTGGGCCAGATTCTCATTACCAAGGTCAAAGATCAGTGTGGCCTGAGGAGCTTGAGGACGTGAAACAGGCTTGTTGGGACTTCTGATGGGAGGCCAAGGGGATCCATGAACAAAGAAGGGGAATCGGGAAGGGGCAGGCTGGGCCTAGCCTGGCCGGAGCCATGCCAAGCTGGAGGCAGCCTGGGGGAGGAATGACATGGGGCCTGAGCCAGTTTCCCTTCTCTCTCTACATCTTTCCAGGTCTTCTCCTCTTCTCCAAATGAGTCCTCAGGCGAAGTTCTCTCCCAGGCTTCAAGGGACCAAAGGGAACCACGGCCTGCCCTGTTCTCCCGAAAGTCTGTGGCTGCCTTGCACAGTGCGGCTCTCGTGGCCAGCCGGAGCCGGGCCTTTCAGAACCAGGGCCAGGAGGAGCCTACGGACCTACCTAAGCCCAGGGCTCGGAGGATGATGCGACAGGCCAGCGTGGATAGCAGCGGAGAAGAGGGAGGGCCCTGAGCCCTTCTGCTAGACACCAGGACCAGGTCACCGACCAGAGGGACCTCGAAACCAACCCCCCCACCTCACAGTTTCCTCCTTCCACTTCACCACCTTTGCCCCTGCCCTTCAATCATCACCCCCACTGATAGTACACTGACATGTCCCCCAGGGCCTAGGCCTCAGGCTTTTCTCCACTGTTCTCCACTGTTCATCCTGGCCGGGGGTGGGGAACCTAGAGCCTCGAGGCCACCTGTGCCCTTCTAGGTCTTCAAGGACGGAATCCAAACTTCACAGAACAAATCCCCTTAAAAGGATTTGTTCTCTAAAACTTGGACTCAGTCAAAAGGCCCCACCCGAGGACCTAGAAGGCCATAGGTGGCCTTGAGGCCTCAGGTTGCTCACCCCTGCTCTAGGCGAAGGGAGGACAAGACAGAGAATTCTGGAGTTTTTTGTCTGCAGTTCAGATGTCGAAGATCCAAGCTTAGGCCCCAAGACCACCCACCCTGGCCCCCAGGCCTCTAGGGCTCTGTGGTTTTCCCTCCTTCCTAGGTGGGGTAAGTCACCCCCTCCTCCACAAGTTGTGGCTCCCCAGGACTTAGCCAAGGTTATCTGTCAGAATCTCCAAGGGTCAGGCCCCCAAAGGAGCGCCCCAGAAGGACAAAGGACATTTTCTGTTACTACCAGATGGAGGCATTTCAGGGCTTGGACACCCAAGGCCAAGGTCATACATAGCCCAGCTGTGGTTGTCTGCTTCAGGCCCACCCTTCACAACTGAGGCCTGAGGCTGTGGACTCTGCATCCTTGGAGGGTCAGGTAGTTCAAAGGCAGAAGGAGAAGCCTGTTGAGGTCAGCTGGGGTGGGGGCTGCTGTCTCCTTGGACTTTCCAGCCTCCTCACCACCTCTGGGCTGCTGTGACTTGGGTTGCCAGACAGTGGACCAAGGGAAGCCAGAGCTTCTTTTCCACATACATGCTAGCACACGCGTATGCACACACACATATTCCTCCCCTCCCCCATTCCTCATTAGCTAGCCAGTATTTTCTATGTTCTTTTAATTACATGGCTTTTTATTTAGGAATAAAAAAATGAGGTTTCATATTAAATTATTTTTCATTTTATGGTATAATGTTTCATAATCAAATGTTTATATTTGGTTTACAAGTGAAATCTTAATTTTTTGGATGATCCTGGGCCAGGGGCGGGGAACCTATGGCCTCAAGGCCACATGTGGCCCTCTCAGTCCTCAAGTGCAGCTCTGACTGAATCCAAACTTCACAGAACAAATCCCCTTAAAAGGATCTGTTCTGTCAAACTTGGACTTGGTCAAAAGGCCACACCCAAGGACCTAGAAGGCCACGTGTGGCCTCAAGGCTGTATTTTCCCTCACTCCTGTGGGTTTTGGTAGGTTGGTTTTTCTGGGCTCCTCCCCATCTCCATTTGCATTTTCAATGGCCTTGTTCACTCATTTGTCAAGCATTTATTAAGTGCTTACTGGGTACCAGGCAACGTGCTAGATTCAGGGAGGATACAAAACCAAAAACACAACAGGTCTTGCCCTCCAAGAGCTTATATTCTATTGGGAGACACAACACAGGCAGATCGGGAAATAAAAAATATGGATGAAGTGTTGGGGGGCGGTCCTTCACATATCCTGGGTTACGGGTGACAGACCCAAAGGCCAATATTCTCTTCCCTTCCTTTAGGACAGGGATGGCATTTTATCCATTTTCCAAAAAAGGAGTCAAAAGGGCCTTTGCAGCAAACTGTGTGCCACAGTGGGAAGAGCCTTGATTTGGAGTCCAAGGGCCTGGGTTTAAATCCTAGTTTTCTATCAGGGTAACACCTTGGGAAACCTACTTCCTCTCTCTGGGCCTCAGTTTCCCCATCTGTAAAATGAGGAGCTTGGGCTAGATGGTCTCCAAATTCCAGCTTTAGGTTCATGATCCTATGATAATCACATCGTTATTGGTTATTTTACACCTGAGGAAGCCAAGGCTCCAGAAAGGGTAAGTGACTTGTCTGAGCTGAGGGCCCAGGAAGGCCTGAAAGTCTGCTCTCTAACAGGATCCCTCCTTTAGGGCTTTCAAAAGAAATGCACATTGAAACTAGTGGCTGAGAGAATGCATGTGTTCTTTTAAGCACAGCCTGTAGCCTTCAAATCCTCTTTTATCGGAATTGGACAATTCCAATCTGTGGGAGACTTTACAAGGCACATAGAGCTCCTCTGGTTAATGATTACAAGCAATAATGACAATAGCTCACAGGTTTTATTTAACAAGGAAGCCCAATATAATGGAAAAGGTTATACTTGCATGTGGAATCAGAGGGCTTGGATTCAAATGCTGCCAGCTGCTAGGTGACACCTGTGGGACGCTTCAGCTCCCTGGGTAGCAGTTTCTTTTGTGGGATGAAGGGATTGGCCTAGGCGGCCTCTGAGGTCTCTTGCAGCTCTAGCTCTGGGCTCCCCTGAATTGCATTTGTAGAGGACTTTCTAAGGACCTCTCGCTCCGGTTCTGCACTTCCAAACTTCCTTGATACGCTCTGTGGTACCCCCCAAATAGGGCACATTTTGAAACCCGCCGGGCCTTAGGAGATGGGCACTATGACCTGCTAGGGCAAAAAAGGGAAATGCTATCCTCTGGGGGGCAATGAGCCTGTCCCAGCTACCCTCAGGCAGATCTTCAGGTATCAAGCACGGCCCACCGTTGGCATCATACTTGGCGCTCTTCCTCAGCAGGCACAGCCCGGTAAACTCAGGATCGCCTCCACACCAGGACCAGGCATTGGAGAGGAAGACGTTAATACCTTAAGGCCTGATGTTACCCGGGAGGCAGGGAAGTGTGTGAAGATCACGGGACCGGGAGCGAAAGGCCTGGGTTTGCGCCCCTGCTCTGGAGACTGCCTTACCTTCGCCACCAGAGACGTCCCTCAGCCTCACGAAATCTGTTTTGTCCCCTGCGAAACGGGGCTATTTGCCTCTACCTGAGGTGTAAGGAAAGCAAATTTAAGTCCCAGTTAGCCGGCTCACCCGTGGTTTTTTCTAATTAACCCTTCACCGCCCATTGAAGCTCTAGGAAAAAATCGAGCCCTGGAGGGTAGAACGTGGTGGTGTCCCTTTTGATGGGAACAGGGCGAAATGCTAAAGATGAGGCCTAGGTGTGTGGGGGCGGGGGGCATCCTGGGGACAGTACAGAGTACTGGGGAGGTCAGGGATCTTCAAGGAACAGGCCTCCGGGTAGAGGAGGAGAGAGAAGCACGTGGCTCTCTTGTTCTAGTGTCTGACGCTACAAACCTCTCCCTTCTCTAGGCTTGTGCCGGCCCTTCTTGGTGTCCTGGGACAGCTCCAGCCTTGCCTCACCCGTCTATACTCAGTCCCTCAGCGATCTCATCCCGCTTTCAATGCTGACTCCAAAGTCTCTCAGCCCCACCCTCTCTCTCTTCCCGGATGTGTTGGGACACCTCAACTATTCCAAGTGAAAGCAGTAGCTTCCCCCCAAACCCGCTCCTCCTCCCCCATCCCCGTGTCGCCAAATTCGAGTCTCCCTCGACTGCCACTGAAGCTCCGTCTTGCCTCAGCACCACTGCCCCCCTAAAACTCCCAAACCTCTGCAAAGCCCAGGCTGAGAGACACCTCCGTGAGCCTCTAGGCCCACCCACCCTGACAAGTGCTGCCTACCAGGACAGCCGTGGCCTGTCATCTGGGCGTCCACCACCTCCCCGGGAGGGCCGTTCCACTCCGGGACAGCTCTCGGAGACGCGAGCTTTGTCCTGCGGCCCAGCCTCAGTTTACCTCTCTGCACGCTGGAGGGGGTTGGGGGAAGCATGAGATCAGGAGGCAGGAGGTGGGTTCAAGGGCTGGCACTCCACAAACCCAGGGTTTCCAGAGGCAAGCCAGTTCTTCCCCTGCTGTAAAACTGAGATAATTCGCCGTTCGTGAATGGTGTTCCTTAGGGTCCTCAGTGATCCTGGGCGCGTCGCTAACTTCTCCGGGACTCGGTTTCTCCCCCCTGTAAAATGGGGACAGTGATGTATTTGTTTCGTAACAGGGTCCATCCCAACACGCCGTGACCAGGTACTTCTCTCTGCCTTAGTCCTCCTCTTCTGTTCTTGGCGGGAACAAACCTGAAGCTCCGCCCAGGATGGGCTGGGCTCCGTTAAGCCCCACCCCTTGCCCAGCCTTTGCCGCCCCCCGCCCCCGCGCCTTCCACAGCCCGCGAGCGCCATCTTGTGTCGGAACCGCGAAGCGGACAGTCCCACGAACTTCATTTCCCAGCATGCTCCCAAGATGCTCCCAGGATGCTCCCAGGATGCTCCTGATGCAGGCGCAGGCGCAGGCGCAGGCGCAGGCGGCGCCCGCCTCGTGAGGCTGGAGAGGAGGAGCAGGAGGTGCCAGCGGTGGCACGAACCCGGGCAGACCCAAGGGTCCCTTCCAGGAATGGTTGGTGTTGCGGCCGCCACAGCGCCCCATGTGGGCCTGAGGGTTAGCGCCCAGGCGAGCGGGCGAGCGAGCGAGTGAGCGTGCCCAAGCCTATTGCCCAGAGCTAGCATTCCTGGGCCTGGTTGCCTCCTCCGTGAGGAGTAAATGAGGTACGGACCTGTCGTGCTCCAAGAAATGTCAGCTGCGCTATGATCATCATTGTCGGGTCTACGGGCTGGCTGGCCGGCCCTGAGATTTCATTAGCAGAGGAGGAAACTCCCCCACCAATCTCTCTGCAACATAGATTCTTAGAGACTTGCCGGAGAAGCTAGGTGACTTGCCCAGAGACGTACGACCAAATAGTGTCAGCACTGTGGACTTATACCCAGCCTAGTCTTTCTGCCTTCTTTGTACTCTTATTTCACTCTGCCTCCTCATAACGATTATTATTAATAACAACAATAGTAGCAACTGGAAATTATCTTAATGGCCATTTGAGTCAGACATGGAGACTGACTTGAGGAAAGTCTCACAAGTAATAAGTGGTAGAGCTGGGATTCGAACCTAGGCCCTCTGCCTTCAATCTAGTGATTCCTACTGGCAGAGTTCATGCCATTTTTTTCTCCAGTCTCCCTACTTTGTCCCTGCAACTCCAGCCTCCTTCACCTTCTGAAATTTGGATTCCTATTCCATGACCCTGGGCTGTGTTTGGTAAACTTTCACTTGACCTAGTCCTTGTCAGAGGCCCAGCTCACCACTTTTTAGCCATCTCTCTGCTGTGCCATTGCTTTTCCCTTTCTCCCTTTTCCAATTCTAACAATTCATGTCTCTCCCTTTTAGTAGTTTCTTTTAGTTCCTTGAGGGCAGGTGCTGTCTTGCTTGCTTGCTTGCTTGCTTGTGTTTCTACCCTCTTTGCTTAGGACAATGACTGGTACACAGCGATAATAAATACATTTGTACTCATTCAGTCAGAGTAACTACCTTTTTATAGGTCTTGGCTTCATCTTTAATATGAGAAGTTAGTCTAAATGAAGTCTAAGGTCATAAGATCATGATTTTTAAGGCCTAAAAGGGACCTTAGATGGCATAACCTGCCCTCCCCCCACTCTACACACATGCACGCACACACACACACACACACACACTTTTAAAGATGAGGAAACATGTTAAATTAAAGTAACCAAAGCCTGGAGACCTTAAAGTCCAAGGTCACAGGTGGAGACAGCCGAGGTCTTTTTTGGGGATTTGAACCCGAGTCCTGGGACTCCAGATTCATCACAATTTGCTACAAAAAAGCTTTACTGACAACATCTCTGTCAAGTGGGGAGTGTAAGCAGTAATTAAAACATAGCACTTTAAGGTTTGCAAAACATTTTTCACATATCTCATTTGATCTTCAAAACAACTCTGGGAGGGAGTACTGTTATGAACTTCATTTTACAGATTGTAAAACTGAGGCTCAGAAAGGGGAAGTGACTGACACTGGGTCACATAGACCAAGGATTCAAACCCAGGTGTCTCAGCAAGTGCCTGCACACAGTGCTTAATAATTGCTTTATTGGTTATCTATCTCTAGACTCTCAAGTCCTGTTTTACTGTACTGCATTGCTTCTATAGTGCTTTCTTTGGCTTCTTCCCTCTTAGAATCTATGGTGGGGTTTGAAATTTGTGATTGTTCAG
>JAQQSZ010013393.1:0-11766 GCA_028646595.1 Phalanger gymnotis | reverse complement strand
CTGGACAGATGAGGAAGCAGGACAAAGGAGGTTAGGTGGCCTGCCCATTTCCAGTAGCTAGTAGTTAGTGTCAGAGTCAAAATCTGAACACAGGAGCTTTGCTCCAAGTCCAGTGATTTTTCCACTACAGTTCCTTGTTATATAAACTGGGTGTTCAAACACATATAAGGGAGAGATGGGGGGCTTTAATATCTAAGGGACTTTGTACATGGTGCACACTCATGTTCTTCAGGAAGGCCTTTGAAACAACGGATGCTTGGCCAGATGAAGCGTCCGTCCCGTGAAGAGGCTGATGAACCACTTGCAGTCTGCTTGGAGAGGAAATGGTGAATTTTGGTGTGACTAAATTTAACTCAGCAAATATCTTTACAATGTATATACATATATATGTGTATATATATATATATATACACATCTATATCCATATCCATTTACCCATATATATTCATATATACCCATATCTAGATAACTCTCTTTCAAGGCATAAAAACAGAATGGTTCTGCCCTCTGGGTCTTCTTTACTTTTAGTTTATATTTATAAAGGTGAGTAAACAGTGTATGGACAGCTATGTGCTGCACTGGATAGAGTGCTGGACCTGGAGTCAGGAAGACTTATCTTCCTGAGTTCAAATCCTGCCTCAGACACTTTTAGCTTATGACCTGGGCAAGTCACTTAACCTTGTTTTCCTCAGTTTCTTCATCTGTAAAATGAACTGGAGAAGGAAATGGCAAACCACTCCAATATCTTTGCCAAGAAAACCCCAAATAGGATCATGAAAAATCAGACATGACTGAAATGCCTGAATAATAACAAAACACGGCGTATAGACAAAGTGATTTAAGGAGGGAGACAGGTAACTGAGGTAACTGGGGAACGGGAACAGTAAATGGAAGAGGTAGCATCTGGACTGTATATTGGAGGGAAGCTAGTGAAAAAGGCATAGAATAGAGGCAGGAGAGAGGACAACACGGTGCTTTAATTATTAATCAAATATCAAGCACTTTTTGAGTTTATACTATTGAGGAGTTGGACCTAGGGTGAGATGTTGATTTCTCAAGAGACAAACCAGTTGAGAACCTGAGAAACTCAACCTGTCATTTAAAAAAATTCAATTTTATTTTCTTTTCAGTTTGGAGTTCTCTCTCTCCCATCTCCCCTTTCCCCATCCATAAGGAAGGGGGAAAAACAAAACTCTTTACAATATATGTAGTCGATCAAACATAATTCCTACATTAGCCATGTCTCCCCCCCCCCAAAAAAAAAAGCGAAGCAAAGATGCTTCATTCTGTTCTTTGAGTCCGTTAGCTCTCTGTCTGGAGCTGGATATCATGCGTCATCATGAGACTGGGCTGGAGTCTACCTGGCATTTCAGCAACCATTTACCATGTGCAAAGTACAGTGCTTAGCCTTGGGAGACATACACACATTTATAAATAACTTGGGGATATTGCCCTTATATAGCTTAGAGCAGTGAGAGAAAATAAACATGCAAAGGACTGTAATAAAAATAATGAATGATAATTCCATTAAGACTATAGACTGTTTGAGCTGGGGAGGGCCTTAGCTGAGTTTGGGGAGATGGGCATTGGTGGAGGGATTTGAAGGCCAGACTAAAATGCAGGTATATATAGTAGGAGGAAGAGTGAAGCAGGGATCAGGAGATCTGACTTGTAGTTCGTACTTTGCTGCTAACTCTGATTCATGACGTTGAACAAGTCTCTTACCCTCTCTTGCCTTGTCTCACTTGCCTTGTCTGTAAAATTAGGAGGTTGGGCTAGGTCAGGTTCCTGGCATCTCAAAATGGTCTGTGATTCTCAGGTTAGACCTGCTGAGGTAGACAATGAAGGGTGCACTATTGGTTACTGGGTAAGGGAAAGAAATAAGCATTTGTAGTACCTACTATGTGTTAGGCACTCATTACAAATATTATCTCCTGTGATCCTCACAACAACTCAGTGGAGGAAACTGAGGCAAATGGAAGCCAGGTGACTTGCCCAGGGTCATACAGTATCTGAAGCTAGATTTGAACTCAAGGTCTTCCTTACTCCAGGCCCTGAGCTCTATCTACTTCACCACCTAGCTAGGTGTGACATGATCAAAGTAACGTTTCAGGAGACCTGGAGTCATGTAGGGAGGCAGTGTGGGTGTAGTTGAAAGAGCCCTGAACTTGGACTCAGATCAATAAAAAGAACCACCTTTGTCACGTATTAGCCTCCTGGCCTCCTTGTAGCCCACGCTTCAGTGCCCTTTTCTGCAGAGTAGCCAGTGAGGACACTTGTACCCACCTCATAGTTTGTAGTGAGGGCAATGCTATTCAAATAGGAATTGTTATTCTTTATAGTAGTGGTATCTCGGATGGATGATAGAGGGAAGGCTAGAAGGAGGGAGGCTAAGCCAGGAGGCTTAGCTAGGAGACGAAGGCCTCTATTGAGGTCAATGGCAGTGGGCCTAAGAGGAAAAGGCGATTTGGAGAAATGCTTCAAAAGGATTGGCAGGAATTGGTAACAGATTGAATTCAGGGCATTTGAGAGCATCAGCCTTCTTAGGGACAGTACCCAGGCTCCAGATGGAAGGTTCTTCCTTTTCCTCACTCTCAGTTATGTGCATTTTTATGTGCCCTATAGTCAGTGGCATGCTAGTTAATGTTTAAACAACCAGCTCTCCCCTTGCAATATACACATAACAAACTTTTAAGTTTAATCTGCATTCACTTTATCAACTCTAGACAATCAACAAAAAAATAAATCAAGGTCTGATTTGTAGCATTTGCTGATTTCTGAGGGGTAAATGCTCACATTGGAAATTTAACAGTCAGTTCTTAAAGCCTGTTTGATCTAGGGTCCAGCAAACCCCTGCCTTTAACTATGTATGGGGGCACTATTAGTATAAAATTCCTGCCTCTAGCCTGGAAGCCAGGGGTGAAATGAAAAGTGGAATTGGAAATGATCCTAGGCTTCTAGGCATGGGGAAGTGGGGCTTGTGATTGTGTCTTTTCATATTGTGCCTTCCCACAGGGTACCTACCCCCTCTGTGGTCTGCTCTGAATCTCCGCCTCGCCTCTATCCAGTTCACAATTTTCCATGCTTACATGGCACTCGGTACCTGAGAGACTGATTGAAAAACCATTCCCTCGCTCTCTCACTGCAAAAATAACTTCCTAAGTGCGGAGTAACCCAAGTCTCTTAAACCCTCATCTGCTCCATTTAACTTCCAGAAATATGAGAAGCCTAATGAATGCCCAAAGTATGGTGGGAAACAGGAGAGCACATTCTAGATTGCAGATCCGTTCTCCTGATAGATTTTCCTCAAGCAGCTGTACAGATGAAAATCACTGTGTGGGAGAGAGCATGGGATCTGGGAGTTAGGAAAGCAAATTTCTCATACATCTTCAGGGTGGGAATAGCTAATCTACTTATAGACTTGGCAAGAATGCTGACCTAAGCACAATAACACAATGTCAGGATCAGGACCTAGTGGGCTTTGAATCCTGATTTCACAACATTCTTTGTGATGTTAGGGAAGGCACGGCCTCTCTGGGCCTCTGGGCCCTGTTGAACTGGGATGATGATACCTGCCTTAATTGTCTCTCTGAGTAATTGTTGTGAGGATTTTTCAATTAAATAAATATACATTGAGTGGCTATGCTCTCCACAAAGATGAATACTTGCACAGTCTCTGCCCTCAAGGAGTTCACAGTCTAGAAGCAGGGAGGAGACATTCAATCTCTCATTTATTCATTTAATGAATTATATTAATATATATATATATATATAAATGCATAGGGCATCAAGCTAGATATTTAGGATATAAAAATGATACAGTTCATACGTTTATGGAATTTAATATTCCATTGGGGGCTGGAGGGTGGAGGAAATAGCTCTAGAATTATGTCTCTACATAGACATATACAAGATCGGGAGGAATGGGAGGAATGGAGTGATGCAGACAAAGCACTCTAGAAAATTTTAGGAACAAGAAAACACTCAGTAGGAGGAATCAAAGAAGATGACTCATGAGAAGAGGACTCTTGGATTCAACTTTTAAGGAAGATAAGCAATATGAACAGAGGAGATGAAGAGACTATGCCTTCTAGGCATGGTGGACAACATGGAAGATGAGAGATGAACTAGGGGGAAAATCACATTGCTTTCCTACTTCCTTGTGAAACTCAGTCACCTCCAAAGTGAGTAAGTCAGAAATAATAATCTTTTTGTTAATTGACACCTCTATCAACACTGTATGATTTATGACGATTTTGCTTGTTTAGAATACCAACCAATCTATGAATGTTTATTAAGCATTGACTGTGCCAGACACATGCAAGGCAATGAGGATATATGTTCAGAGAATGAAATAAAGTATTCCAGGCACTCTGCTAATACAAATATAAGCTTGAAAGATAATGACCTGCAAAGAGTCTACATTCCCCTGGGGGAAGACAGCACAAAAAAGGGAACTATAAAGAGAAGAAGGAAGGATTTGAAGGAAGCATGAAAGGGTACATGAAGACAAAGAGGAATAGCCCAGAGAGTAGTCAGCATGGATGACCTAGATACTTCTTGAAATAGTAGTCTCAGGGAGGAAGTCACCAATCAGAAAAGGGGACTGGGGAAGTGAAGGCATGTTCAGGGTGAGAAGGCTTCTGGGGTGAAAGTGGAGTTTGTGTTTTATCCTAGAGGTGAGGGGAATGACTTGGTTATATCTATGCTTAAGGAAAATCACTTTGGCAGCTGTATGTAAGATGGACTGTCAGGTCAGAGATTTGAGTCAGGGAGACTAGTTAGAAGGTTATTGTAATTATTTAGGTAAGAGATGATGCAGGCCTGACTAAAGTGGTAGCTGTGTCAGTAGAGAGAAGTGACTGGAGAGGAAGGATGTGAAGATAGAAAAGGGCAAGGATTTGGCAACTGATCGATTGCATATGGTAAGAGGGTGAGGAGCTGAGGATAAAGCAGAGGTTATCTTACTAGGAGACTGGAAGGATGGCATTATCTTCAACAGGAGTAAGGAAGGATTTGAGGAAAAGACAGTTCAGTTTTGAGCATGTTGAGTTTGAGATGTCTCCAAGACCTCTAGTTTAAAATGTCAAGTTGGCAACTGGTAGTGTGGAGTGAAGCCCAGGGGGAAAGATGGGAGCTGCATATATACATCTGTGACTTATCATCATAAAGATGATAATTAAATCCGTGAGAGCTAATGAAGTCACTAAGAGTGTGTAGACAAAGAAAGGGAACTTAGAACAGAACCTTCATGATCACCTGAAGTTGGGATGTATAATGTAGGGATGATGAACCAGCAGAAGGAGTAATTAGATAGGTAGGAGGAGAACCTGGAGAGTAGTGTCACAAAAATCCAGAGAAAAGAGAGTATTTGGGAGCAGAAAATGTTCACCGTTGTCAAATGCAGCAGATAGGTTAAGAAGGATGAGGTCTGAGAAGAGTCCTTAAAAATCTGACAACTAAGAAGTTACTGGTAACTTTGGAGCAATTTCAGTTGAACCATAAAACCAGATTGCAAAAAGTTGAGGAGTGAAGTGAGAGGGAAAGTGAAAGCAGCAAGTGTAAATAACTCTTTTTTAGGAGTTTAGCTTAGAAAAGGGGAAGAGACATAGGATGATGGCTTGAGGGTGGGATCTAGTGAAGATTTTTTTAGGGGTGGGAAAGGTTTGGGCATGTTTGAAGGCAGTAAGAAAGGAACCAATAGAGTGGGAGTGGTTGAAGATTCTAGAAAGGGAGGGGAGATGATTGAGATTGCAATCTGCTAAAGATGGGAGGGATGACTTGTTACAAGAATAGAGATGACCAGGGTTCATCTTCAGAGGAGGATATTGAAGTAAAGAAACCCCCAAAGTCACTTTTGGTCACTTGCCCAAAAAGAATTTTTAGAAGATCTTTAAAAAGACTTTAAAAATCAAGTGAGATGGAAGAAAAACTAAAAAAAAAAAAAATCCAAGAAAAACAAGGAGGGTATGAAAGGAAAATCAACCAATAAGAAAAGGAGATCCAGAATCTCAAGGAGGAAAATGACACCTTGAAAATTAGAATTGGGCAAAGATAAGCCATTAAAATTATAAGAGATCAAGAAATAATTAAACAAAACATGAATAATGAAAAAATAGAAGAGAAAGTGAAACATCTTATAAGGAAAACAACAGATTTAGAGAATAGATCAAGAAGAGAAAATATAAAAATAATTGGAGTAACTGAAAGTCATGATCAAAAAAAGAATCTTGATACAATAATACAAAAAATAATTAAAGAAAATTGTCCTGAAGCATTAGAACAAGGCAGGGAAGTAGAAATAGAAAAAAAAATCCATCGCACACCATTTAAAAGAGATCCTATGAGGAAAACTCTTAGGAATATCATAGTCAAATTCCAGAACCCCCAACTCAAGGATAAAATATTAAAAGCATCAAGATTAAAACAATTTAATGTGATGGCGCCACAACTAGAATTACACAAGACCTAGGACCAGAGACATTAAAGGACTGCAGGTCTTGGAACACAATATATTGAAGAACAAAAGACCTGGGGCTCCGGCTGAAAATATCATACCCTTCAAATTTCAGTATCATCTTGAATGGAAAAAAATGGACATTTGACAAACTCTCAGACTTTCAAGACTTTGTTAAAAAAATTCTCGACTTAATAGAAGATTCAACATACAAGAACCAGGAGAAACATATGGTACACACCAAAGACTGACTGTAAGGGATTTATAAGAACAGATTGCTTACCTTTTATATAACATAAAATGTAAAATGTATGTCTAACATTCTTATTAGTAATTGTTGAGCTCATAAGAAAGCAGGGGATAAACCTGACTTTGATATGAATTTAAAAAGTAAAACCATTTAGAAACAACTAAAAACAGTAACTATTTTATACAAAAGAGGTGCAAGAAGAAGAAAGGATACAGAGCGTTTAGATGGGCAGGAGGGCTGGTAGTTGTGGTAATCTACTTTCATCAGGAATGGGGTTTAAGAGAGAACAATACATATATATTTAGAAGAGTATGTAAGTCTTCTAAATTTAGAAGAAATAAAATGGTAGGGGTTTAGTGAGTGGGGAGAGGACAAGGGAGGGATTAGGACAAGAGAGGGATTTTTAGAGGGGAGGATGAGGGAATAGGTAAAGGGAGTTTAGATTAATGGGAATGGGTTAGGGGAGGGATCCTTAGAAGAGGGAAGGCAAATAATAGGAGGGCATGGTGATTGGTGGAGGAAGGGAGTAGGCAAGTGACAGGAAGGCGATGTAGTGGGTAGAAGTAAAGTAGAGGAGGCCGGAAGAATAGGAAACAAAAGATATGTACAAACATAAAAAACAAAGATCAGGAGTAGATTATGTGTGGAAAGTATATGTCTGTATATGCATGTATATATGTATAAGTGTTTGTATATATCTCTATGTCTCTGTAAATTATATTGTAGCCTTCTGGGGGGTGGAGGGAGGGGGAAAAAGAACAAAGTAAAAAAATGCACAGCAGAGAACAAAAGAAAACACAAGGAAGCAAAGAAAATATGCACAATTCTCAACACAAGGTGTATTATTTATCATACAGGCTTTCTTGAAATGAAAATTTATTGTTACATATTTTGAATTCTCTCCTATGTTCTGCTATGCACATGACATGCTTTTTTTTTCTTTTTTACTTTTTTTAAAGTTTCAATATTTAAGTTTATGATATGTTTTTGTTTCTTTTCTCTATTTTGTATTTATGTTCTGGTAAAATAAAAAACTGTTTAAAAGAAAAGATGAGAGGGATGGGTTCAAAGGCACAAGTGGAGAGGATGGCCTTGGCTAGAAGGGCCATCTCACTGTCAGAAAATAAGGGAAGAGAGGATAGAGTAAATGATACTAAGACTTTGCTATAAAGAGAAGGGGGAAAGAGGGAGGTCCCATTGAATGGTCTCACTTTTCTCAGTAAAATAAGAGGTGAGATCCTTAACTCATCTCCCTGCAATCCCAGAGGATTTTATCATTTAATTATTGCATTATATTGTTTACTTCATTGGTGAGTACCCTATCTGTCAGGATCATAGAACATGATCTCTCCATGCTTCAGTAAATCATCTACTGAATTACTGAGACCAGAAAAAAAAATTACCACCTGTTGACCAGCACTCTGGTGATGAGCCTGTCCAAGTCTGGCTAGTTTGTCCTCAAGCAATCAGACACACAATTCACTGTTGGGTCATGGATAGCAGAGCTGGAAAGAGGCTTAGAGACCTTCTTGTCTAACCCAGTCATTACTGAGGCCCATAGTGAGAAAATGACTTGCTCAAGATCACGATTGACAGAGCCAGCTTTTGAAATAAGGTCTTCTGACTCTTAATCCTTTCCAGTTTGAAAAGGCCTGCCAGAATTTTTGCCTCAGTGACCTGCCTTTAACATGCCAGTGGCCTCCATGCCCCAATGAAGCACCTGAGGACTTTAGTGGAGGATTCTTCATATTCTTTTCCCAACTCTTAACTGGCTCCGTGATCTCTTCAGCTCAGGAGCGCCCTCCCATCCATGCCTGTCCATTCTGTGCAGCAATTTTTTGGGAGGGGGTTTAAATGACTTGCCCAAGGTCACACAGCTAGTAAGGGTCAAGTGTCTGAGGTCACATTTGAACTCAGGTCATCCTGATTCCAGGGCCAGTGCTCTATTCACTGCCCATTCTGTGCATCTCTTAATATCTTCCCACTAAGCTTATCACAGTGTGTCAGAGGAACTTTCTGGCCATTTGCCGGCCTTCCTTTCTTCTTACCATGTCGATAATGTCTTTTACTCCTGTTCTTTGTTGGTTTTGTGTTGTAGTCTGCCTCTCCATTGCCTTCTGAGTGATACTTATTTTTATTTCTTTCATCTCTGTGCTTTATCACAACATGGTAGAATGATAGTCAAATATCTATCAAATAGATATTAAAAAGATGGGCCTTTGCTTTCATGAGAAGATTGAAATCTGCATTGTTCTGGGGCCTCAGGGGATAAGTACATCATCATCTGTAAAAAAAAAAAAAAGAGAGGAGCACCTGGAGGACCTTATCATCCACAGGGTCTGCCAGTTTATTATTATAATTATTATTACTGTTGTTTGCTTGTTTTAACTTGTCCTTAGGCTTCTCCCGTGTTAAACTGTGACCGGCTTAGTAATGGGACCTATTCAAGTGGGAACTGAGATGGAAAATTCTGGGAGAGTAGACATTAGTAATCACAGCTGTTTCTAGTTTTCTTACTCCGGGGGTTTCCCCTTCACTGATGTTGCCAGCTCCATGGGCCTTACAAAATCTGGAGCTAGGATCCTGCTGCTGCAATGGTTACTGTCACCAAGACCATTCTTGACCTTTTGGGACTTCTTAAGGTGGTCTCATCCCCTTGCCTTTCCTGGATTGTTGTTCAGTTGTTCAGTCATGTCCGACTCTTTGTGACCCCATGTTTGTGGTTTGCTATTTTCTTCTCCAGTGTGTCCCTGTTTTGCAGATGAGGAACTGAAGCAAATTGGGCTTAAGTGACTTACACAGGGTCACACAGCTAGTAAGTGACTGAGGCTGGATTTGAACTCAGATCTTCCTGACTCCAGGTCCAGTGAGCTATCTATTGCACCACCTAGCTGCCCCTAATCTCCTAGATTAGGTGTATATGCAAATCCATTTTCTCCCTTAATTCAGCTAAGACAGAATTGACTTGTTCTAAAAGTAGAATGCCTTGTGGTGGGGGTGGGGGCGGGGGTGGGCGGGTGGAAACCTCACATGCGTCAGACTAAGACAAAAGTGTTATAGTGGAAAAGCCCTGGCATGGTACTGAAGAGACCTGGATTCAAACCTCCCAATTCTGTCATCTCTGATTTGCAGATTAAACAAACCTGGGAGGGACAGCTGATACTGGACAATGGAATCAGGCTCAAACTGATCGGCACAGGCTAGAACATTTGGACACGTCTAATAAGATGAAATATAATGGAGTAAATGTAAAATCTTAGAAAGTCATCTTTCCAAGTGCATGCTGGAGGAGATAACACCAAAGTGTCGAGGGCTCCACCATCTTTCCAGACAAACAGATTTACAACCATAAGTCATTATCAGCTTTTCATTCTTCCCTACCTCTTCCAATATTCAATCACTTGCCAAGTTTTGTTGATTCTGCCTCCACAACATTTCTCACGGCTGTCCCCTTCTCTCCATTCACAGTCACAGTCTTAGACACTTACAATAACCTCCTAATTGGCCCATCTGTATCTCGTTTCTCCCCACTCCAATTCTTAGTATGTGGCTTGTTTCCTCATAGAGGGAGGGAGTTTATCATCTCTTTTAGCTTGTAGACCTCCATTGGAATGGAAGCTCCTCGAGGATGAGAACTATCTTAATAAATGCTCCCTCTGTCTCTCTTTCCCTTTCTAATCTATCTACCTAGCAGCTATCCCAGGCTTCTATATGATTCAAATCAAGACAATTAACACATTCTTAAGGCATTAATTTGGCCTTTTGGGATCTTTTGAACCTGAGTTTGAGTTTGTATATATAAGATTCGAATATACTATTTCCATCATTAATTATAGCTTTGACATATGTGTGAGCCTGTCATTTAATAGGAAGAAAAGAGCAGGCTGGGTTGTATTTGGGAATTGTACAAGACTTGAAGACACTCTGAAACACAATAACATTCTGCTACACCAATATTCTTTTGGTGATACTTGGGAATCACAGAATACCACTGTCTCCAACGCATCCAGATTGACTCCTCAGAGGGCACTAGAGAGATCATGCCAGACAGAAATAGGCTGAAGTATTTTATAAACATAAATCATGACATTTGACTCGACATGAACTAGGTTGAGGTCATTCATAGCATTAAAACAAGAAGTAGAGCCTTGGGGAAGATGTTAACTATTTATTTAGCACCTCTGGTTCATGTAGGAATGTGGATTACCCCGATGGGGGAGAAATGAACCTAAAAAGGACTCTTTTGATGAGACTTTCACAGTAGAGGGCTTTGGGCATCTCAACTGGGCTTCCTTCTCCCCTTACAAAGTAATACCTGTCAGCATAAAATTGTATCTGTCTCAAGGCGTGTCTTCTAATCCTAATGGTTTATTGATTTATCTGAAGGCTATTCTCCCAGCTAGGGAAGATGACAAAATTACATTTGGTGCTTATGTTACCAAGGTTAATTATTGGGTGATTTGATATTATTTTGATGTGCTCTGAGCCCATAAGGAGGAAGTAGGTGAGTGGTATGGAGAAGGAAGTATGGGAGATGAGGAACGACTGTCAGTTAAATAAATTATTAGGTTTTGAGAGTAGGAATATGTTGTACGTTTGCACGGCTTAGTGGTGTTGAATTTGCAAGTCACGTCTCCTAGAAGCTGGCTAATCCTCTTAGGAACCATGCCTAAAATTTATGCAACTGCTATGCTGGATCATGTCTTGGATGGTTACACATAAACTATTTTCACTTATATATGGCCAAGTGAGATAAGTATAAAGGGCCAGCTACTTAGTTTTGCCCTTACTATAAAAATAGAATTTATTTCAAGGCAAGCCATTTATTAAGTATTTATTCTGAGCCCAGCAAAGTGCTAAGCACTGGGAATACACAGGTAAGCAGAAAGAAGGCTGTCCCTGCCCTCAGAGAGGTTATATTCCGATGGTGGAAGACAACATATAAAAGGAAGATGAAAAAGGAAGAGATGAAGGTACCCAGATAGGCATTGTAAAGAAAGTCTGGGAGAGTCAGGAGAGCAGCCTGGAGAAGAACAGAGACATGACTGGCCTGGATACC
>JAQQSZ010013392.1:0-11766 GCA_028646595.1 Phalanger gymnotis | reverse complement strand
GGGGGGGGGGGGGGAAAGGGAAGAGGGGAGAGAATTTGGAACTCAAAGTTTTAAAAGATTGATGTTCAGAAACAAAAACAAAAAAGTTTTTGCATGCACCTAGAAAATAAGATACACAGGCAATGGGGCGTAGAAATTTATCTTGCCCTACAAGAAGGGAAGGGAAAAGGGGATGGGAGGGGAGGAGGGGGGTGACAGAAGGGAAGGCTGACTGGGGAACAGGGCAACCAGAATACACACCATCTTGGAGTGGGGGGGTAGAAATGGGGAGAAAATTTGTAATTCAAACTCCTGTGAAAATCAATGCTGAAAAAACTAAACACATTAAATATAAAAAAGAAAAAAGCTCCAAATCACAAATAGTAAGAAATGCAAATAACCCCAAATTTCATTTTAACTCCTAGCAAATTGTCAAAGATGACAAAATATGGGAATAGTTAGTATTGGAAAGGCTGTGGAAAGACAGGGTATACTAACACATTATTGGTGGAGATATGAATTGGTAAATTTTTCTGGAAAGTACTTTTGGAATTAAGTGAAGAAAATGACTAAAATGTTAATACCATTTGGTTAATACCATTAGTACCAGAGTTTCACTGCAAAGTATATAATCCAAGGACATCAATGACAAAAAGGAAAGAAAGGAAATATTCATAGCACATATTTTTGTGGTAGCAAAGAACTGGAAACAACGAGGATAGCCATTGATTGGGTAACAGCTAAAGAAATTGTGGGACATGGATATAATGGAACATCACTGTGATATAAAAAATGATGAACAGGATGGAGATAAGCCAGCATGGCAAGAAATATATCTGAATGCAAAGTGAAGTAAACAGAACTTGGAAAACATAACACACAAGAACTACAAAAATGTAAATAGAAACAATGACAACAACAAATTGTCAAAACTTAATGGTACGAAATTATAATGACCAAACAGCCCCAGAGAAGAGATATGTGAAGACACTTTCCTCAACTTTTTTGGGGAAGTGGGCAACCACTGATATGCAACACTGCCTATAATATAACTTTTTTGATAGGTTGATCAGTTTAATGGAGCTTTTTAAAAAATCTTTCTCTTTCAAATAAATTCTTCATTATAAAGGATGGCTCTCTGTGGTGGGATGAGAATGATACAGGAGGAAATGTAAGTGATGTAAAAGCATCTTATCAGTAAAAGATTTTTTTAAATAGCATCTAGTTTTTTCTTTCTCATGTTTTTCCCCCTTTGTTCTCATTCTTCTTTTACAACATGACTGAGGTAGAAATATATTTAATATAATTGTACATGTATAGCCTGTATCAGATTGTTTGCTATCTTGGGGAGGGGGAAGGGAGGTAGAAACATTTGGAACTCAAAATCTCATAAAAGTGAATGTTGAAAACTATCTTTGCATGTAATTGGAAAAATAAAATACAATTAAGTGGGGGAAAAATAAAGGACCAGATAAGATCATGTATGCAAATAGTACTTTGTAAGCCTTAAAAGAACTATATAAATATAAATTGTTGCTGTTATTATTTTATTCTTCTCATCTTATCCAAGAGACATCAGACAGAAATAGTCAGGATTATTGTTTTATGTTCCATGTTTTGCAGGCTGTTAAGCTGGCAGATAAAATGAATGCTTTTTGTTACTGAATAAAGATATTGTAACTTAAGGTCATATTCTATAGGCTCATTGAAAACATCTTTGGGACAGCTCCAATCACAGACACAATGATGAGGATGGTGAATAGGAGGAGGAGGAGGAGGAGCAGGAAAAGAAGGAAGAGGAAGAGAAGGAGGAGGAAAAGGATGAGAAGGAGAAGGATGAAGAGGAGGGAAAGGAGGAGGAGGAAGAAGAGAAGGAAGACTTCTTTAGCTCCTGCAGACAGTTTGAATATGGGAAGAAGAGAGAAAGGGAGAGGATGGAGTTTCCTGTAGCTTTTAAGCCTATAGAGATAAGAAAGCTCTATTACACACTGAATGAGGGATTGGTGGGAAGGAGGGGTGGAACTGAGCACAGTAATATATCCATAAAGCATTGTGTGCTCCTTGGGAGAAACGAGTAATATAAATACAAGGTGTTATTACATATCATTATGACTTTATGATGGCACAGTAAATTGTAATCATGTTTATGGCTTCCAAGTTGATCATTATTTCCCCAGTGTTTGGTGTCCTAATGTGAATAATGATTACTGCATACTATGTGCTAAGCAGGCACTCATTCATAATCATGCAGCTCAGAAGGAAACTCCACGAGACGATGAATTCAATTGTCTCTGAGCTTGAGCTATTCTCTTATTGCAAGTTAGGCAGGCAGCTCTGGAATCTGCAGAAACTCAAAGAAGACCCCAGGACGCTGTTTGGTACACACACGCGCCAAATGGCTAAACAAAGTTACCTCAGGAGCTGAAAAGTTTATCTTGGCTTCCAAAGGTGTTCTGTTTGTAAAAGCTGAACATCTTAGGATGCTACGAGAATGTAGCTCAGGGTGTTATTTCTAGCTAAAAGAAGAATTTGAGGAGAGGGTAAAGATTTGCTTCTGTTTTTCTTTAGTTCTTACACCTGACTTTGTTAAATGTTTTCTAAGAGAGTCTTGTGAAAACCAATGGAAAATGACCTGAATTTAAGTGATGAGAGCTTCTTATTAAATGTTGCTCCCTTTTAAACTGTGAAGAACAGCCTTGAATGACATTGTAATAATCTCTAGCTACCATAGTTTTTTTCCCCTTTGTTTAGAGTTTAAGACCTTCAGAAGAGAAGGTAACACATTTTACTTTAAAATAGGCTCACTATTTATCATTTCGTGGGTAATCATCTTTTTTGTTAAATTATGTTATGGAAATGCTTGTTTTATTCCATAAATTTAAAATGTTGTTGTTGTTATTGTATAAAGTAGACTCCTGGTTCTGCTTATTTCACTTTGCATCAGTTCATAGAGGTCTTCTCAGTTTTCTCTAAAACTACTGTTTCATTATTTCTTATAGAATAATCAATTACACTCATATACTATAATTTACTTCACCATTTCCAAATGTGAGCCACACCCTTAGTTTTCAGTTTGGGGCTACTATGGAGAGCTGCCATAAATTTTTTTTTTCATATATGGATCTATTTTTGGGAGGGCTGGAGACAGCTCCCAAAAGCTGATTGTCAAAATGTCAGTGTGAGTATTTACACCTTGGAAATAGGCAAATGGTACAAATCAGGGTTGAGAAGCTAGGTGACACAGTAGATAGAGCAAAGGGCCTGGAGGAAGGAAGACCTGAGTTCAAATCCAGCCTCAGAGATTTACTAGCTGTGCAACCCTGGGCAAGTTCCATAATGGTTTTGTTAGCAAAGATATTGGAGTAGTTTGCCATTTCCTTCTCCAGCTCATTTTACAAATGAAGAAACTGAGGTAAACGGGTTTATATAATTTTCCCAGGGTCACACAGCTAGTAAGTGCTTAAAGTAAAGCTCTTCCTGATGCCAGGTTTGGTGCTCTTGCCACTGGACCACCAATCCATCCCTCTTGAAGTAAGTAGTAGATTCATTCATTTGATTCTATATACAATGTTATTTCCACCATACTTTACTGCCTGATCTGTCCAGTTTAGGTTCTCTTTTTAGAATGGGAAGAAGGGACCATGAGGGGCTTGGGTGTGGAAGAGAATGTGAATGTAGTGATTTTTATTACAAAAGCCCTTATTTTCAGTAGTGAAAACATCTGATAGATGTGAATGGGTTATGTTAATTTAATTAAATCTTTTGGTAATTGAACACTTTAGGGTAAGTACCCAAAGCTATGGAATAGCACTCTTCTTACTCAGAAGATGAATATTTGATCTCAGCAGTGTATTATGAAGGCAGAATTTATGATTTCAAAGAGAATCATATATATACCTGAACGGTTAAGAACCGCAGGATATAAGGAATTCTCTAAGTAGAAGGCAGAAGAATTAAAGCATTTATTCAAGCTCCAAAGTAACAGACCTACTAACCAGCATCCCCATTTTGATATTTTGATCAAAAACTTCCAGGCCCAATAAGTCCGCCTCACAAGAATAACCAGGAGGCCACAGAAAAACACGATGGCATTAAACCAAATCATATTCATGCTTCCCCTCTCAGATAAGAAGATTACCCACTGGCCTCAAGTCCTTGCTCAGCACTCCTGGGTCCACACACGGGTCAGCTCTGCTTCTGCAGCTTTATCTTCAGCTTCGGCTGTAGCTGTCTCTGGCTCCAACAGAAAATCAATCTTCAAGCTGTCTTCTCTCCTCTTGTAGAATTTTTGATGTCATCAAGCGTCGTCTGAATGACCAGAGCTTATTGGTTCTTAAATTGGCCCCTCCCCTTAGGACCCTGGGAGGTTCACATCCACATAGATTAGGTTAACACCTAATAGGTCATGGCTCTGGAGTTAACACCTCCCCTTAGTCAGCCCCACCTTGGGCCCCACCTCAGTCATCAATCCGAACCCATATAGGTTCCACACCTAGTAGGGCTTTGGGCCTGGGGCTTAGCACCTAGTAAGGCTTAATGAAATACCCTGCGTTAGAGAAAACAAAGGCCATTTTGCTTGCCAACACAAAGAGCCATGGCAATTTGCAAAGATTTTTGTTTGTTTGTTTGACCTATCTCTGTCTTCTTATGATTCAGTAAGAAGCCTGAAGACTAGCCTGGCCAATCAGCCTGCCCTATTCTTCCCTTGCTTATTATTTTATATTTGGACAGACCAGTGGAATTTAAAGTGTGTACCCAGACATTGTCTTGGATCTCTGCTCCCCAACTCAAAGATGGGGAGTTAGTTCTGGCATATAGTACAACAAGATGTTGTACTATACAGGTCTCAATACTTATAGGTGCTTCTGCCACCCAGTGAAAGACGGGAAAGAGTTTTCTCCTTTGTAACTCAAGTATAGTACTTGCTGATCCTCAGGTCTGACTGGGATTAAACAGGGAACCCTTCCCATGGGTCCAGGGGTAGTTAGGAGGCACAGTGGACAGATCTTTGGGAATGGAATCAGAATGACCTGAGTTCAAATTTAACTACTAGCTGCATAATATTCTTCTCCCTCCCTCTAGTTTCTGCCCCACCCATTGAGAAGGCAAGAAATATGATGCCCATTTTACATATGAAGTCAGGCAAAGCACTTCCATATTAGCCATATTATCCACCTCTCCCACCCCCACCCCAACATACCCTAAGCAATAAAAATAAAGAAAGGAAAAATATGCTTCAATCTGCTTTCAGAGCTCATCGATGTTCAGTCTGAAGTAAAATAGCATTTTTCATCATTTTTTGAAATTTCATCTTTTCTTTTTGGAATTGTCTTAGATCATTGTCTTTATCAGAGTAGCTAAGTCTTTCACAGTTGACAACCCTTATAATATTGCAGTTACTGTGTACAATATTCTCCTGGTTCTGCTCAATCAAAATTATCCATTTTACTTCCTGTGAACCTCTCTATCTCTTGTTTGGTCATAAACTTCAACTTATCCATAGGTTTGATGGATGAAATTTTTCATGCCTCTCTAATTTGCTTATGATCTCACTCTTTATGTCTTAATTGCAAACCCATTTTTAGCTTGTCTTGGTATATGGTGCAATGTTGGTCTATGCCCAGTTTTCTGCCACATTGCTCTGTACCTTTTCCAGCAATTTCTGTCAAATGGTGAGTTTTGTCCACAAAGCTGGGATCTTTGGGTTCATCAAGCACTAGATAATTATGCTCATTTACTACTGAGTATTGTGTACCTAATTTATTCCACTGATCTACTGCTCTATTTCTTAGCCAGTACCAGATTTCTTTTTAAATAAAATTAGCCAATAATTTATCTGTTTTATTGTGGGGTTTTTTCCATAAAACCAGGTCCTAGTTTTATCTACTAGCTCATTTCTTTTTAAATTTTTAATTTTATCAATCTCTCCTTTGGTGGTCAAGATTTCTGTTTTGGTGTTTAATTGGGGGTTTTAAATTTTTTCTTTTTGTAGTTCTTTTTTTAGTTGTATGTTTAATTCATTGACCTACTCTTTCTCTCATTTATTGATGTAAGCATTTAAAGATATAAAATTTTCCCTGGGTCCTCCTTTGACTGCATCCTATAAATTTTGGTACGTTGTCTTATTGTTGTCACTATCTTTAACAAAATTATTGTTTGTTTCTAGGATCATTATTTGACCCACTCATTCTTTAGAATTAGATTGTTTAGTTTCCAATTAATTTTTAAATTTTGCTTCCAAGGTTTTTTATGGAGTGTAATTTTTATTTCATTGTGCTCTAAAAAAGGGTACATTTAACAATTCTGTTTTTCTTCATTGGTTTATAAATTTTTTATGCCCTATTAATGCTCAGTTTTTGTGAAGGGATGTGTACAGTTGAGAAAAAAGGTATACTCCTTGCTATTCCCATCCAGTTTTCTCCATGTATCTGTCCTATTTAAGTTTTCTAAAATTCTATTCATCTCCTTAATTTTTTTTCTATTTATTTTATGATTAGATTTATCTAGTTCTGAGAGGGGTAAATTGAAATTCTCTTTTAGTATGGTTTTATTGTCTTGCAATTCATTTAACTTTTCTTTTGAGAACTTGGATGCTATGCCGTTTGTTCATATGTTTTCAGTATTGGTATTACTTCATTGTCTATGGTACCTTTTAGAAAAATTTAGTTTCCCTGTTTATCTCTTTTAATTTGGTCTATTTCTGCTTTTGTTTTGTCTGAGATCATGATTGCTAACTCTGCATTTTTTAAATTTCAGCTGAAACATAACAGATTTTACTCTAGCTGCTTACTTTATTTTATTTTTGGCTAAATTATTTTAATTCTAATGATTAAAAATGAACTAAGTTTTAAGGTACAATAGTCATAAGATTTATTTTTTCCCCAAATGAAGCAGTAGTTGATTGCAATTTTTCTTTCATAGAATAAGTTCTTTCTTCTGAGTCCAGTATTTTTTATCTCCAAACTGTTATCCTAACCAGAAATAAATATTAAATATCTTTATGTCATAATGTTGCCTAAAAGATCAATCACTTAAAAATCACCACAGAGATCAGAGTAATAGTTATTTTATTCACTATTTCTCCAGAGAAGCTTTCTGTTTTGATCATATTTTGGTCCTCAAGAGATGGCAACTTTTTATTCTAGAAGCCAAAGGTTCAGCTTAACTTTGGGGTGGTGAGATTATGTGGTCATTTTAGGTTTACTTGACCTATCAAATGAGAATTTGCAGATGGAAAGGTTAATTTTTACAAGTTTAGAATCACCAATTTGTTGGTTGTCTGCCTTTTAAAAAATAACAATTTTTTTTTCTAATTTTTAAACACTTATTTTCTTTGGTGAGGTTTTATACCTCTTTTTCCATTTGGCCAAGTCTGCCATTTAAGGAGTTATATTATCAGTTACATTTTGTGTCTCTTTTGCCATTAGATGAATTCTGTTTTTTAAGGAATTCTTTTAAGTATTTTTGGTGCCTCTTTTATCAAGCTATTAATTCTCTTTTCATAATTTTCTTGCATTACTCTCATTTTCCCCCCAATTTTTCTCTACTGTTCTTATTTGATTTTTAAAATCATTCTCTTTAAAATCATTCTCTCTGTGTCTCTGTCTCTTTGTCTCTGTCTCTTTGTCTCTCTGTCTCTCTGTCTCTGTGTCTCTGTCTCCGTCTCTCTCTCTCTCTCTCTCTCTCTCTCTCTCTCTCTCTCTGTCTCTCTCTCTCTCTCTTCTTGGTTTTTTTTCTCTAGTTCTAAGAATTCTTGCTTGTTGGGCTTGTGTCCAATCTGCATTTTTTTTCTTTGAAAAACATCCATAAAGATGTTTTCACATCATTGCCTTTTTCTGGGTTTATGTCTTGAACTTCCCTGTCATTATAGTAGCTTCATATCATCAGGCTCTTTCGTTGTCGTTTGCTCATTTTTCCAGTCTTCTTGACTTTGAAGTTTATATTAGGGTTGGACTCTGATTACCTTGAGCGATGTGGGGTTCACTGTCCCAAGATTCAGGCTTTTTTGCACTGCTGTTTTCACAACTATTTCTGTGGCTCTGTAAGTTTTCAGTGCTTCCAAGGTGGTTTGACCTGGAAGAGGTGTAGGCACTGCTTTCCTGGTCTGAATTCTAGTCCTTATCCAGGGAAGTCTTCTCTCTTATGACTGGAAACACTAGTATTTCTCTCTGCCCTGGAACTGTGACCAGGAACTAGTGCCCCAGCTCCCTCTTTACCCTTGAACTGCAACCTGGAACTGGGCAATGGGTAATGAAGCTTCCAATAGCACCCAGTCCTGTGCCCAGTACCTGCATGGAAGTCCCCTAGAATCTCTCTCTTACCAGGTATTCAATCCCCTTTCCTTCTTTGGGTGGTAAGAGCTCCTAGAACGGCTGTTGCTGCTGCTTGCCATTGTTGCCATTGCAACCTCCAAGCCCCACAGCTGTCATTGCCTCCACTCTCTGCTCCATGCCAGCCCTGACCTCAGTGCCACAGACCTCTTCTTTGAACTCCTAAGTTGTCCTGGACTGGGAAAAGCTCTCATTCAACTTTTCATTGGCTATGCCATTCCATAATTTGATTTGTCAGGTTATTTTAAAGTTGTTTGGAGGAAAATGTTGGGAGATCTCAGGTAGAATGCTCCCTCTGCTCTGCCATCTTTGCTTTGTTCTCATGCTGTTGATTTTTAAGGCTTTGTTTTGCAGTCTGCAACCTCAATGTAACTATTAACTGTTTCAATTATTGTCTTTGCTGATTCTCTAGGATTTTCCAAGTATGCCATCATATATCATCAGCAAAGAGGGATAGTTTTATCTCCTCTAGACCTAACTTTCTGTTGCTATTTCTTTTGTCTTATTATTGCTGCTAACATTTCCAGAGCCATATCAAATAATGATGGGGAAGGGGGACACTTAAGTATAATTTTAAAAAATATATCTTTTCCTTTCTTATGTTGTTAGGAAGGTTATATAATAGAGTAGAAACAGCAGTGGACAGGTAATATTTTTTCTTTCACGGTTAACTATCTGTGTGACTTTAAGTCAATTAAACCTCTAACAAGTCTCATTTTTTCCATCTGTAAAAAAAGAGTTAAAATTTTTATTCTTGGTTTAAGGTTGCTATATAGACCAAATAAAATGATGTATATAAACATGTTTTCTAGCCCTTAAAGTACTGTATAAATGTAAGTTATTACTGTTTGGTTTCCATGGGAATGTGTGTTTCTAGAGGGGGTAGACTGTGTATATTGCTATGGGCAGGTGCTTAAATGCTCTTTGTTCAGTGATATGAGATGAGGACAGGAAGTAGGCAGATGGAATGTGACCTTGGAAATTATGGATGGGGCCACTGCTGATTCTGAAGGCTGAATCAGATTTGCGTGAGGTGAAATGTTTTTTGTAAAGGATTTTAAAGTCTTAATTGTGCCTCCAATTTAAAAACAATCCTAATTCCACAAATGGGGAAGCCAGAGTGTTGATTCTGCAGATACTGACAGGCATTGAATATAAATGTGTAGAATGTGCTCTCTCTACCACCCTTTTAGAACTCACAGGAAAAGAAAAATTACTTTCTTCATAACATGGAGTTAGGGGAGGTGCACAGTGTCTTGAGGTAGATTCCCTCAACAGGAACCTGTTTTCGTGTTTTATGCCAACTTTACCTTGATTGCACTGCCGTCTTGAGGAATATAGGCTTGTAAGAAGGAAATTCGTAAACTTGGAATGCTGCCCTTCTGTAAGTTTCTAAAGGACTTTTAACACACCTGCCACATTTTTGCACATCTGTACAGTTAAGGGCAGGAAGACGAATCTGTGCTAATTCTAGCTTATGTTAAATAAGGCCTGTTCAGCTCTGGCATAATTTTACATTATTTTTTCACGACTGAGTTCTTAGACCTTTATTAGCTGGTCTATTGTGGTAATTCCACTTAGTTAATTTTCTCTTCCATCTTGGTATCAGCTGCATTTTTTTTTCCTCCTCCCTGGGTGTTATTTGAGAATATTAGCTCTAATGAAAACTCCTTACTTTTCTTGGGGCCTTTGTATGAAATTACTAAGCCTGTGTTTAACTCAACAACACACTTCTGTTCATTTGCTCTAGTATGTGAGAATATGTTTTCTTCCTCTCTGTAAGGAATAATTCATTTTCAACCTTTTTGATTTAATATTCAAATCTATCATGAATTCTAGAGGTGCTATGTGGTAAGTGGCTCATTAACAAATATTACTGAAAACTGCTTTTGGGAGTAAAGAAATTTATTTCTGTAAAATTACTGCCTACAAACCTGACCATGTCTCCCTTGTTTTGAATAAACCCTCACTTGATCTTTCCAGCTCTATTAACTATTGTCTAATACCTCTTCTGCCCTTTGTACTTAAATTCCTTGACAAGGCCATCTACAGTAGGTGCCTCCACTTTTTCTCCACTCTCTCTTCTCAACCCCTTATAATCTGGCTTCTCACCATATCATTCTATTGAAACTTCTCTCTCCATAGTTACTTGGTTCGTTGTTGTCTTTCCTGCTTGAAAACCAAAATAACATCACTGTGTTGGGATCAAGGCACAGTGTGCACAACTGTGGCTGATCAGATCAATATGAGCTTAAAAGGCTCTAACACAGGTTGGGCACAGTTAACTAATGATATGTTAGCTGGAAAATCCAATGTTCTTTTTTCTCATTCTCCTTGACTTCTCTGAAGCCTTTGAATCTGTTGATCACTCTCTCCTTCTTGATGCTATATTTTCTCTAGGTTTTTAGGACACCACTCTCTCCTGGTTCTCCTTCTATCTATCTGATTGTTCCTTCTCTGTGTTCTTTTCTGGATCCTTTTCTAGATCATACTCTCTAATTTAGATGTTCCTCAGGGTTCTGTCCTTAGTTATGCTCTCTTCTCCCTCTATACTACTTCATTTGGTGATCTCATTAGCTACCACGAATTTAATTACCAACTCTAAGCTCATGATTCTCAAATCTACCCATCCTCCCCTAAACTCCGCTAACTTCCAATCTTGCATCTACAATCATCTTTCAAACATCTCAAATTGGATGTGCAGTAGATATCTTAAACTCATATATCCAAAATAGAACTCATTATTTCCTCTTCTAAGCCTTCCCTACCTCTTAACTTCCTGTATCAGTAAGGCAAGATTCATGACCTCAAAGATGACCATGAACAAGCCTGTATAGTTCAAAATTGCAAAGTATAAGAGATTCTCTAGGTAGAAGGTGTGTTGTTAAGCAAAATTGTCTCATTAGCATGGCTTTTGTTTCTTTTGAGTGGAAGTACTTTCAGCTGTTAAGTGCTAAGCCCCAGGCCCAGGGCCCTGTCAGGTGTGAAACCTGTGTGGGTGTGGATTGGTGACTTAGGAGGGGCCAGCCTGGGAACCAATGGTCTCTGGTCATTGAGGCGAGGCTTGAGAACGCCAGAAGCTCGGCTGCGAGGAGGGGTGAGCCAAGAGACAGTTTCAGCAGAAGCGGAAGCTGCTGCAGAAGCCGGAAGCTGCGGAAGCAGGGCTTACCCGTGTGTAGACCAGGAGTGCGAGCAGGAACGTGAGGCCAGTAAAATGATTTGGCTAAATACTATCTTGTTTTTCTGTGGCCTCCTGGTTACTCTTGCGAGGTGGGCTTTCTGGGCCTGGAGTCTTTTTGTCAAGATGTTAGAATGGGGAGGCTGGTTCAAGTTTTTGCTGCTGTGGGGCCTAAATAAATTTCTTGTTGTTTTCTCCTTAGAGAATCTCTCATACCTTGCGATTTCGAACCATTCAAACATATACATGATTATATTTGAGATCATAAATTCGGCCTTC
>JAQQSZ010013391.1:0-11766 GCA_028646595.1 Phalanger gymnotis | reverse complement strand
TATTGTTTTGGGTCTCCTTTAGCAAGTCATTGACTTGTTTTTCATGCTTTTCTCTCATCCTTCTCATTTCTCTTCCCAATTTTTCCTCTACTTCTCTAACTTGCTTTTCCAAATCCTTTTTGAGCTCTTCCTTGGCCTGAGACCAGTTCATGTTTTTCTTGGAGGCTTTTGTTGTAGGCTCTTTGACTTTTTTGACTTTTTCTGACTGTATGTTTTGGTCTTCTTTGTCACCAAAGAAAGATTCTAAAGTATGAGTCTGAATCTGAGTCCGTTTTCGCTGTCTGGCCATGTTCCCAGCCAACTACTTGACCCTTGAGTTTTTTGTTGGGGTATGACTGCTTTTAGAGTAGAGAGTACTTTGTTCTAAGCCTGTGGGGATGCGCCGTTGTTTTCAGAGCTATTTCTGTACAGCAAGCTCTGCCACACCAGCGCTCCTCCTCCCCCAAGAACTGCCAACCTGGATGGAACTCAGATCTTAGGCAGGCTCTGTACTCCTGCAGCTATAGTTCTGTAGCTACACCACCCTCACTGCTCCCGGGGTGGTGGCCGAACCACAAACTCCTACCACTCTGTCCCCTGCAGCTTTTCCCACTAACCTTCTCGTTGTCTTTGGTGTTTGTGGGTTGAGAAGTCTAATAACTGCCACAGCTCATTGATTCAGGATGCTAGGACCTGTTCCGCCCAGCTCCCGGTCTGGTTGGTCCAGGCGCGGCTCACGCTGGGCTCTGCTCCTCTCTGCTTCCAGCTCCGTGCACAATAGACCTTACACAATGACCATCCAAGCTGTCCTGGGCTGGAGCCCTGCTTCCCTCTGCTATTTTGTGGGTTTTGAAGTTCTAGAATGTGTTCAGAGCCATTTTTATAGGTTTTTAGAAGGACCTGGGGGGAAGCTCACCCAAGTCCCTGCTTTCCAGATGCCATCTTGGCTCCGCCCCCTCAATGAGCAGATTTCAAAAGAGCAAGTCAGCAAACATTTACTAAACACTAGCCTTTGACTCCAAATCCAGTGCTCTTTCCATGGCACTTGGCAGTCTTTCATCTTTAAGATAAATTGGACTACATGACGAGACTGGGTGGACTAGAGAACAGTGCCACAAAAACCTAAAGAAAAAAGAGGATCAAGGAGAAGTGGGTGATCAAGGTGCCAAAGACTGTGTGGCCTGGATGAAGATCCGACCAAGAAGACTTGAGAAGGAGCAGTCAGATGGGAAAACCAGGAGAGTGTTGTCATGAAAATCTAGAGTTATTATCCAGCTGAAGAGGGTTATTGAAGCTGTCAAGAGTTGCAGGAAGACCAAGAAGAGCACTGAGGAGAGTCCAATTGATTTGGCAATTAAGAAGACATTGATAACTTTGGAGGGAACAATTACGATTGAATGATGAGGCTAGAAACAAGACTGCAGAGAGTCTCGAAGAGAAGGAAAGGAGAGGAGGTAGTGGTTGTTGTTAATCGTTTTCAGTCATATCTGACTCTTTGTGACCCCATTTTTAGTTTTTCTGGCAAAGATATTGGAGTGGTTTGCCATTTTCTTCTCCAGCTCATTTAACAGATGAGGAAACTGAAGCAAACAGGTTAAATGACTTTCCCAGGGTCACACAGTGAGCAAGTATCTGAGACCAGAACTGAAATCAGGAATCTGAGTCTTCCTGTCTCCAGGACTAGCACTCTATACACTCTCCCACCTAGCTGCCCAGAGGAAGTGGAGACACCAGTTACAAATAGCTTTCTCGTGGGGTCTGGCTGTGAGAGAGAGGAGAGATAGAATGATGCTAACAGGGATAATTGAGTCAGGTGAGGTTTTTGTTTTTGTAAGCAGGAAGGAAAAGTCATTGCTGGTGGGGGAAAGCAATAAAAACTAAGTTACTGGGAGCTGGAGCTGGCATGCACATGGAATAGTTTTTGTTATATGTTCTATTGGTTTCGAGGTGCAGAAGGGAGATGAATCTACTCTGCTCAGAATGATTGATCTATATCCAACCTCAGAAAGCACAACAGCAATGGTTAGTGTCATTCAGAGCAGGGATTGGCAGCCTTTCAGAAGTGGGGTCTCAGGCTTGGATATCAGTTCCTCTGAATTGGCTTTGGCTATATGGACACACAAGCTTCTCTGAAGGCAGTCAGTGGATTTCAGGAGGTCTCACATGGATAAATCAACACTACAAAGACCCAGTAATTGGGCTCCCTCTGATTCTAAGTAGTTTAAGAGCCAGAGGAGAGCAGAATGAATGAAAAAGCACAGCACAGAGGGGGAGACAGGTGGGGTAATGTTTGACCTTTCACACTGTGGTTTCACAACAGTCCGGAAGTGTGGCAACTGCAAGTACCCAAGGAAGCCAAGAATTTCACTGGTTGTTTTTTTTTTCTCTCTTCTCTGGAAACAAAGGCATTTTTGTTAAAACCCATCCCCTGTCACCACCCTGTTCAAGGAAGCTCTCTCTTCACTTTTCATTTGTGCCCACTCAGGGCCTTGGCTGGTTTATTACAGACACCAATCTCCCAGGCATGTTGGGGGAGGGAAGGGTAGCCGGGTGGGAGGAACTCACCTATCTGAGATTACATTGTAGAGCTGTGTGACCATGAATAAGTCATTCAAACTTTGAGTATCAGTGCTCTCCTCTGTTAAGCAGGATATAAATTCTTTTTTAAATTTATTTTATTCTTAATTCATGAAACAAAACAAGCACTTCTACAACATAGCACAACAAAAAGATGATTTCACATGAAACCACAAAATGCACACATATAACTTTCTATTCCTTTTAAATGTATAATAAAGTTATCACATAAAATCCTTTTTTTTTCTCTCCCCACCCCAGAGATGGATACCATTAGACACAAACAGGTTTGTGTATGTACATATACCTATATGTACACACACATATATGTATGTATGTATGTAAAATTATTCTATACGGATATTAATTCTTCTTTAGCCAACCTCTTAAAGTTGTTGTGAGGATCAAATGAGATAATGGATATGAAAGTATTGCATTTTTTGATGAGTGACAAAAGGAACTGATGAAAAAGATCAAAGGACCATAGAATTAGAGCTATAAGGGATTTTAAATATTATCTAGTCCAATTTCCCCTATTTTAAAAATGAAAAGTCACAAGAAGTCATGGAAAGAGTATTGGATTGGAGTCAAAGGACCTACATTCAAATACCATCTCTGCCACTTATTACTTTGTGATCTTGGGCAAGTCTCTTAACCCCAGTGGACCTCAGTTTGCTCATATGTATATTGAGAGGGCTAGACAAGGTGACCTCTAAAATTCTTTCCAGATCTAAATCTATTATCTATGAAACTGAAGCCCTGAGAAGTTAAATGAATTGGGATTTCCAAGAGTTCTTCATGACCCTATTTGGGATCTTCTTGGCAAAGACACTAGAGTGGCTTGCCATTTTCTTTTCCAGCTCATTTTAAATATGAGGAAATGGAGGCAAACAGGGTTAAGGGATTTGCCCAGGGTCAAACAGCTAATAAGCGTCTGAGGCCAGATTTGAACTCAGGAAGATGAGTCTTCCTGACTTCAGGGCCAGCAGTCTATCCACTGTGCCACCTAGCTGCCCTGAGATTTCCATAGGCTCTCATGATTATAGAGTGGGGAATAAATTCTCTGCTTCACCCCTATGCATGTCCAACCAACCAGACAGCACTTAGATTCCTTTAGAAAGGGGCTGTGGGGAAGCTTTTATATCCTACAACAGTTCTATGCTCTGAGTATGACAGCTGTTACCACCTCCAGAATATAGTCATAAAATGCTAAGGCTAGAGGGATCCTTAGAAATCTAGTCCAATTCTCTCATCTTATGAGTGAAGAAACTGAGAAGCCAAAAAGATAAATGGTTTGTCCTTGGTAACATGCTGGTATGTCATATGCTACATCTCAGGTCTTTGATTCCCAAGGCAGTATTCTTTTGCCATCCCAATACTGCATTTGCTGATGCCATAGGACAATAGTTTCTAATGGGTTTTAATTAAGTGAAATAAATTCTATTAGTGTTTTAGCTAATGTTGTAATTTCCCAAAGAACTTGAGCCTTCACCTCTTTAAACATACAAATCTCCAGAAGGCATTTGTGCCTTCAATTTCAGGTTTGTTGTGGTTCAGCCATGTCCAACTCTCCATGACCCCATTTGGGGTTTTCTTGACAAAGACGCTGGAGTGGTTTGCCATTTCCTTCTCCAGTTTAAAGGGAGAGATAGAATGGGGTAAATTATCTCACATAAAAGTGGTAAGAAAAAGCAGGGAAGAGGGGGCAGGTGAGGAGGAATGAGTGAATCTTGCTCTCATAGGATTTGACCTGAGGAGGGAATAACATGCATGCTCAATTGGGTATCTTATCCCACATGAAAGTAGGGGGAAGGGGATAAAAAAGGGGGGACAATAGAAGGGAGGGCACATAGGGAGAAGAAATAATGAAAAGCAAACACTTTTGAAAAGGGACAGGGTCAAGGGAGAAAATTGAATAAAGGGGGACAGGATAGGATAGAGGGAAATATAGTTAGTACTTCACAACATGACTATTTATGGGAGTGTTTTGCATAATGATTCATGTGTGGCTTATGTTGAATTCCTTCTCCAGTTCATTTGACAGATGAGGAAACTGAGGTAAATAGTATTAAGTGACTTGCCCAGGGCGACACAGCTAATAAATGTCTGAGACCAGATCTGAACTCAGGAAGATGAGTCTTCCTGGTTCCAAGCCTAGTGCCACCTAGCTGCATGGTGGATATCATAGTAGCATTCACTAATTCTCAGAGCAGATTGGATGGGGGTGGGAGGAGAGGGAGATATTTTTGGTCAGCCATTATTATTTGAGTACATTTTTGAACCTATTGGTACTAGTGGGCCTTTTCTAAGCAACAGAAAGGAGGAAGAACATCCAGCAGAGACTACTGGTTCAGCTGAAGCTGCATACTTCTTGAGACTGGTGAAGAGCAGAACCATCAGGAGTAACAATATCATCAGAAGATATTGACAGTTCAATAGTGGAATAGGTATGTATTACTCCTTCATGCAGGGAAGTTTTGAGAAGCCAAGGTGCCAGGATGCAAGCACAAGGGGATCTTTGAACTTGGAATTTGGTGGGTGGAAACACGTTGTATAGGAACTGGGTTAAACTGGGAGGCTAATCCCCCATCCCTTCCCAAGGACTGAAGTGGTATAAGGAGGGATTATGCCCTCCAGATGTTAAGGAGAGTGGGATGTTTATACCTTTGTTCTTCCTATACCTTTGAAGTAGATATTCCTTTGTAAAAAATACTCTGATGGTAAATGGTTAAATGGAACTGAGGTGCATAATGCCCCTAAAATTAGAACATAGTCAATAGGGGCTTAAGTAAGAGAAAGTAAATAGCCTCCAAACCTTCATAAGGGTTCCAGAGAACCCTGTGGGGGAAAGTTAAATATAACATATCTGGCCTCTGGGCACTTGGGGCCAGGGTGGACACTACGAGGGTGACGCTGACCTTTCTATTCCTAACATTTAAACTCCATACTCCCAACTCAGAGAATTACCATTGTCTCCCATGCCTAGAATTTTCTCCCTCACCTAATCTCTTTCTCTTGGCTTCCTTCAAGTTCTAGTTTAGATCCCAACATCTCTCAATCCTCCTTAATATTAGTGCCTACTTCTGGGATGATCTTCAACTTATTCTGCATATTTCTTGTTTGTGCAAGGTTCTTTCCAAGGTGGTCTCCATTAGATTGAGAGCTCGTTGAGAATGCAGAGAGCAGGGCCTGTTTTGTTTTGGGTTGGTTCGTTTTGTTTTGTTTCTTTTTTGCCTTCTTTGTATGCTTAGTACTTAGCACAGTGCCTGGCACTTAGTAGACACTTAGTCAATGCTTGTCAATTTTACTTGACTTGGCTTTGACAAACGCTAGTGTCATCCAACTCCCATATTTCATAGATGATGAAACATTCCCAAAAAGGAGAGTTGTGTGACTTGCCTCAGGTCACACAGCAACTTAGTGGCAAAGTAGAGCAGAGATTAAAACCAAGACCTCCTGACTTCTCATCCCTTAGATCACAAATCTTTTCCCATCAGACCACAGGGGTAATTTGAAACAATCTTTTCCAACAACTGATGGACACCTCAGTGTTCACATGCCCTTTCAGAAAATACTGAAAATACCAATATATGCTTTAACAAAAAGGTTTTATTCAGTCCATAATCTCCCAAAATAAGGCTATGATTTGCATTAAGGGGTCCACATAAATTTTACATTCTTAATATTTTTTTCCAAATGCAGACCCAAATATTAGGAATCCTAGCTAGCAGAAGCTTTCTTCTAATTGGGCTTTTCAAATCAATTTTTATGCAGAATCTCTTTACCATTGGCAAGTGCTTAATTAAAAAAGTAACTGCTTAATATTTTATACAAATCTAGTCTACTAAACAACATGGAGAACTCAGAACCACCCTGCCCCACCCCCATCCACATCTCAACTATTTCAATGTAACCCATATCATAGCTCAATCTGTATGGCATATTCTTCATGCTGATTTCTTGAATGTGACCTTTCTTGGGCCACGTGGCTTCTAAGGCATTGTGCCAAAGGAGACAAATGAACTCTGCTCTTCACATTTTATGGAAAAGCCACCTTTCCAGAAAAGATCTTTTCTTTTTCTTCAATACACAGGCAGCACACACCACAACCAAAAAAGAAGGCAACAGCAGAGACAGCAAGGGGGTTAAGAGCCCTCCTGGGATTCACTCAGTCCAGCCGTCAGCATCTGCAACAGCACAGTCTGAGAAGATGAGAGAAAACATTGTTAAATTTTGGTCCTAGTTATTTAGTATCAGGGACTAGAGCATGACACAGGAATTAAGAACCAGATAAGCTTTTGAGGAGGTTCTTTATGAGCCATATCTGAGAAAGATCCAACTGATTATATATACATGTTAGTGTCATCTAATTAATTTTTAAAAGGTATTTTGTGATATTTAGTTTGTTTTTTGTTCTAACTCTAAGCACATCCTTTCTTTGCCTGAGTGAAAATAAATGAGCAATTCTTTGGAATTTACTTGTATTACATTATATTTCCCTACAATCTCTAAAATGCTAACTTCACAGTGTGACCTTAGGCAAGTAATTTTACTTGTTTCTCAGTTCCCTTCTCTATAAAATGAGGTTGTATCAAATGATCACTAATGTATGTCTTCTAGTTCTAACATTCTATGATTCTTAAATCATAGAATATTAATATAATAACCATAATAATTATATGTGAAACCACAATAAGAACTCATTAATATTGTACCACTTTCTATTATGAAGCCTTTTCTAATTCCTACCCTTTCCAGTTCTCCACCCACTCCTACCTCCCATGTGCCAGTGTTCTCCCTACCAAAATTGCCTCATATTTATTTTGGAGATTATATCTATATCTTTATCTGCAGCTAATAAGTGTCTGATACTGGATTCGAACTCAGGCCTTCTTGACTCCAGGCCCAGCACTCTATCTACTGTCCCACCTAGAAACATAATCTATATCTATCTATACCTACCTATAGGTCTAGATCTATACATATCTATATTTGTATACTTGTATCTATACCCATCTATAGATCCATGTCTATATGTCTATAGATATCTACATATGAATTTTATCTATCTGTCCATATCTATATTATTATAGAGATCTTTATATCTCTTAGATATCTCTATATCGCTATGGAGATATAAGGTAAAAGACAGAGAGTTCTCTATAGAAAGATAGATATGGAACTATCACTAGATATAGATATAGATATAGATATAGATATATAGAAACAGATCTATGTAGCTAGGCAGCATAGCAAATATAGTGCTGGGTACAGAGTCAAGAAGATTTGAATTCAAATCTAGCCCTAGATGCCTATTAGTTATGTGATCCATGACAAATCACTTAAATTCTGTTTTTGTAATCCCTAGCCCCTCGAATAGAGCATGGCACATAGTAAGCACCTAATAAATCTTTCTTGATTAAGGTTTATGAAGCTTTCTTCGCAAAAAAAAAAATATGAGGGAGGTGGTACAAATTATAGTCCCCCAATTTTCAGATGAGATGACTGAGATCCAGAGAGGTGACATGATTGCCCCAGCACTAGTAAAGCCAAGACCTAAAGTCAGCCTTATGAATTCCAGTTCTGCAATCTTTCCCCCAAACCACAAAAGTACAACTTTCTTCTTGCTGCATTCTAGCAAATACACAACATAAAAAAGGAGTTAACATATAGGCCAATTTTATCTAATGAAAGCCCAAAGCTGATACCATTCCCATCAGGCTATCTTCCTGAGATAACTATTACATTTCAGAGATGTGCTAGATCCACCTTGACTGATTCATAAGAGGGGGTGTTTAAGTTCCCTCTATGACCTTGGAAATTGGCAGATGCTACAAATTGGATTTGATTTATTGTTTTGTTGATTGTCTAGACTTAAGTAAGTAATGGATAAAAGATTAACAATGCAGATAAAACTTTAATTTTTTTTTCCTCTTAAGAGCCAGTTGTTAAACATTTACCAGTACATCACTGATACGTTGTATGTGAATTAGTATCCGTGACATAAGAGAGCATGTCAAGTTACTTTTGATTTTTGCCACACATAATCCTTAGCCTTAAATGTTTACTGAATTCTCATTTCTTTTCCAAGGTTTCTACATTTAATTTCGACCTAGGATCACTTTGGCTCGTGTTCTAAGAAGCCTTTTGGCACAGGTACATTGCTTTCAAGGGGGATGCATGATGTTCTTACATAGACTAGCAATTGGTTTAAAGAGAAACCACTAAATCTAGTCATATTAGGATTGTTATTCTAATCATTAACTAAGGTTATCATTGAACTAGTCTAATCACTGAGTTCCTAGAGTCATCCAAAGTCACCAAGTTTTTTGAATTTACCAGATTTCAGTCTCGCTTCTTATTTCTGGAGTTGGAATGGCCCCAAAACAACATCTAACTTCTCCTCATAGGAACTCGTGTCTCTTTTGGATCTTGTTACACATCCTCTGTAGCATCGTGAAGAATAATCAAAAGCCTGACACACCACGAATTTGCACTTCATGTAAACAAACGGGAATCTCTCCAAGAAGGCAAAGGATCTGAATCCAAATCGAACTTGATATGGGTGTGGTGAGTAATATGTTACGTAGGTATTGTCCCTCGTACACCTGAAAGCAAAGAAAATTCAACTGATGGCTTTCATCAATAGCTTATAACATCAGAATAAAATATTGCTCTATTGTCCCTAGTCCCTAGTGACACAGTTGTTATCACCCATTCAGAAGCATGGGGCCTTTTTGGTGACCCTACAGGAGAATGGATTTATCTGAAGTTGGGATTAGAATGGTCTGTTGGCTCTGTTTGTCAAGGAAATTTCTGGCAAAGTAAAAATGTCAACAGTGACTTAAGAAGCAGTAAGTCAATTAAGAAACAGAACTTAAGGGTTTTGAATTGAAAGGAGTCTTAGAGCCCTTGTCTAACCCCCTCAATTGATAGATGAGGAACTAGAGGAGGTGAAGTGATTTGGCAATTAAGGAGAGAAACTAGGATTTGAACCCAGGTCTCCTGATTCCAAAGCCAATATTGTTCCTACTATAACATTATAGATAGATAACTAGACATATATAATTGCATGTATATGTGTATATAATTATATACATTTATATAGTATAGAATTTCATATGATATGTATATTATATTACATGCATAAACTTTTCTGAAAGTTTGTGGATAAGCCAGTTGTAAAAATTCAGAACATATTTTTCTATAAACACATTTATTCAATCAGTCAATATTTATTATCTACCACACGAAAGGCCCTGTTGTAAGAGTTAAAGGAAATGTAAGGTGGTGTTTACTCTCTAGGAGTTTACAATCAAGTAATAATAAGAATTCATATCTATATAGAATGTTAAGGTTCTTGAAGTGCTTTTCTCACAACAGCCTCATGAGGCTATTTCCAATTCTCAAGCAAAGAAATGGAAGCTGATAATGACCAATTAACTTGTCTATGATGATATAACTAGTAAGGGTCAGAGCTAAGATTTGAATGCAGATCTCTTATTTCCAAGTCCAAGTCTCACTGCACTTTGCTTTCCCTCATAACTTAGAGGGTGTGGGGAGTCCAGGGGAGCATGTACACTCATGAACATAATACAGAATGGAATATGATGAGCACATAAGAAAGACATTGAAAGCTACAAGAGATCAGAGGAAGGAGAGATCAAGGAAATCTTCATGGAAAAGGTGGGATTAGAGTTGGATCCTAAAAGATGGATGGATTTCAGTAGCCAAAGATGAGGAAGAGAATGTTCTAAACACATGGAATTGTAAGCAGAGGCAAAGGGGCAAGAAATAACTAATAGTACCTAATATATCTGAAAAGGACAAGTACAAGATAATCCTGGAAGCTAGATCCCCTCCATTCTCTTGGGAGGAGAGGCTAATGATAACATAATAGCCAAGGAGGAGAAGTAAAGATTCAATTGAAATCACTAAGGTGTTTAGGTTGATGAGGGCTTCAAAAATCATCTAATTCAATCCCTTCATTTGACAGATGAAAAAACTGAAGCCCAGGAGGCAGAGCCAAGATGGTGACTGGAAAGCAGGGACTTGCTTAAGCTCCTCCCTCCCCAGGTCCCTCCAAACACCTATAAAAATGGCTCTGAACAAATTCTAGAGGTGCAGAACCCACGAAATAGCAAAAGGAAACAGGGATCCAGCCCAGGACAGCCTGGATGGTCTCTGGGAAGGGTCCATCGCATGGAGGTGGGAGCAGAGTGGAGCAGAGCCCAGCGTGGACTGCACCAGCACCAACCAGACTGAGAGCTGGGCAGAACAGGCATAGCACCCTGAATCAGTAAGTTTTGGCAGTTACCAGACTTCTCAACCTGCAAATGCCAAAGACAACAGAGAAGGTTAGTGGGAAAAGTTGCTGGGACATAGTGAAAAGACTGCCTGTCGGCCACCTCCCAGGAGGTGGTGGAGGTGGTGCAGCTCTGAGGTTGCTTCCAGAGCTACAGCTGCAGTTGCTTCCAGCCCCAGGCCCACCTGGTGGGAGGAATTAAGAGGCAGATTAGAGCAGGGGTGCAAAGCCTGCTTTGCCTTCCTAGATCTGGGCTGCAATCTTGGTTGTCAGTTCTTGGGGGAAAAGTAGCACTGGTGTGGCAGAGCTCTCTGTGTAGAAGTAGCTCTAAAAATAGCAGCGCACCGCTCAAGCTTGAGACAAAGTACTCTCTATTCTACAAGCAGTTGTACCCCAACGAAAAGCTCAAGGGTCAAGTAATTGGCTGGTAACATGGCCAGGCAGCGAAAATGCTCTCAGATTCAAACTCAGACTTTGGAATCTTTCTTTAGTGACAAAGAAGACCAAAACATACAGCCAGAAGAAGTCAACAAAGTCAAAAAGCCTACATCAAAAGCCTCCAAGAAAAACATGAATTGGTCTCAGGCCATGGAAGAGCTCAAAAAGGATTTAGAAAAGCAAGTTAGAGAAGTAAAGGAAAAATTAGGAAGAGAAATGAGAAGGATGTGAAAAAACTATAAAAAAACAAGTCAATGACTTGCTAAAGGAGACCCAAAAAATACTGAAGAAAATAACGCCTTAACAAATAGACTACCTCAAATGGCAAAAGAGCTCCAAAAAGCCAATGAGGAGAAGAATGCCTTGAAAGGCAGAATTAGTCAAATGGAAAAGGAGGTCCAAAAGACCACTGAAGAAAATACTACCTTAAAAATTAGATTGGAGCAAGTGGAAGCTAGTAACTTTAT
>JAQQSZ010013390.1:0-11766 GCA_028646595.1 Phalanger gymnotis | reverse complement strand
GAGAGAGAGAGAGAGAATAACTTGTTTCCTTTTCAACTTAACTGCCCAGGAAACATTTTAAATTTCAGCATCTAATCATAAGTAGCTCCTTATGTAATGACAGAGCAGGAAGTCACTTACATGGAGCCAGGGAGATCTTTCTGCCTTCTCTACCATGCCAAAAATCTTCCCAAACCTTTCTTGCCTGCTGGTGTTTGAAACGTGCCCGACAGGGGATAGTTTCTTTCATATCAATAATAGAAATAATGTTTAAAATGTGGAAAGTGAATTAGACCTAAAGTTGGGAGGAGATGACTTTAAGATTTGGCTGTGACATTTACTAGTCCTATGGCCTTGGATAAATCTTTTAACCTCTCTGAGCTGCCTTCAAAAAATAGAGGTAATACTTCTACTATCTATCTCAGTGTTATATTGAGTATAACAGTGAGGGAGCCTTGGAGAGCTATATAATTCAAGATATTGTTATTTCAGGTGCCTAGTAGCTAGCACCTATTCTCTCTGCTTCCTTTAGCTTGTTTCTTTACTGTCTTTATGTCTTACTGTCTTTGTTGTTTGCATTATATTTAACTTCTAAGATTCCTTATTTTCTTTTGAAATAAGACAGACTATACCAGGTCTTAGGTTATTGTGTCATCAAGTGATTCCTGTGATGCTTTTCTTAATCCTAATGGAAGAGGTAAGCTTTCATTTTAACCTCCAATTGGGGAGGGGGAATACAATATAAAAGCTGGTCATGAAGTGGTCTTCTTTTCTAGTCACTGGCTAAGTTATTCAGCCATTGTTGGATGGCAATATTCACGGAAGAGCCTTCCTGAAAAACTACTATATCCAAAATAAAACAAAACAAAAACAGGCTGCGTTGTTTTCTGAAATCTAATTTAAGGATAGATAAAATTTTTCCTCAAAATTTTAAAATTGAATAATCTATGATTCTAGCCCTCATTTCACATCTGAATTTTCTGCCATCTTATACTTAATATTCCATAGGCACAGAAAACAAACCAAAGAAATCTGTGTTCTGTGTGTATTTACTTTATTGCATATAATCTAGAAGAAAAGAAAATGGTTAAATATGAAGAGAAATTGTAAAGTGTGTAGCATAAAATATCCTGACCACCCCAGCCATTTTATGGTTTCTAACTATAGGTCCCAAAGCATTTGCATCCACTATTATAGAAACAAGTGTTGGAAGTGAGAAAGTGTGTGCTTCTGTGTGTCCCAGCTCTTAAACAGAAAGGCAAGGGAAGCACAGGGAGAAAGGTCACTCTGTTCTATCCCTGGTTCCACTTCTTTCTGTATTTCATGATAGCCATTGTGTTCAGGCATTCCAGTTCTCACGTCTGTCTGGTTCCCTGCTCCTGCTCCCCACTGGTTAGTTTCCATGGAATGTAGGTTTCCATCCCTATAAGGACAAATTTCGATTAAATTTACTGCCCCCAAATACAGTCAGGTTTCCACTCTTCTATTGTTATTTCCAGTAATGGAAAACAGTAGATGGAAGTAGAAGCTAATAAAAACATAGGAGTTTTGCCTTCAGATTCTGTCACAGCTCATGTAGTGGGCTGGAATCTCAGCCTCCTTCAATGGCATTCTCTACCCTCAGGGACTGGCAAAAAGTGCTTCTAAAGGGCAAAAGAAAGGAAGAACAAAGAAACTTTTGAAACTTGTCAATCCAAGCTGAGGTTTTCTGTCTCCCAGCTAATCAAGTCATTCCTTCTTATTCCCACAGAAACAAAATGAGATATGTGTGTATACATACATATATATGCATACATAATATATATATATATTATATATATAATATATAATATGTGTGTATACTTTTGTGTGTATGTATACATTACACTTGCTATAAAATATTTATTTGTCCACTTCCCTTCTACACCCATCCTTATCTAAAGGGGAAAGAGGAAAGTAAAGGCAAGGAGATTTATATAGTTCTTAATAATTTATTATCCTGCCATTAAAACTTTTTTATTAATTATATAATATACAATAATTTAGTAACAATTAACACAACTTTTACTCCCCATCCTCCTTACTTCTTTTCTTCTCCACCCCCACATAAAAGAGGAGAAGAAAAGAAGGGAAGGAGACGGGGAGGAAGAGGGAGAGAGAGATTACTTGGAACCTGAGCTTTCAAACTAGATTTGGAACAAAGGATTAGGGAAAGAATTACTGAGAGGAACTATAAGTGGAGCACAGAACAGTATAATTAAGAATAAACAATATGGTCAACAAGCCTAAGATCTATAAAAAGGCAATAATTTATGTAGCAGATTGTGTTGATAAGCAAAATGGTCTTTGTTTTCTTTGAGTAACTCAGTGTATTTCCTTGAGCCTTGCTAAGTGTTAAGCCCCAGGCCCAGAGCCCTGTTGGGTGTGGAACCTATGTGGATGTGAGCCTCCCAGGATCCTGGGGGGAGTGGCTAACACTGGAGCCAATGGAAGCCTGTGGTGGGAGAGGCAGTTGATGAGGCAGTTGGTGACAGCAGTTAAGAGCTGAAGGAGAGAGGAAGCAGTCAGCTAGCTGGGACACAGCTTGGAAATTGTGGCTGAAGCAGCAGCGACAGCTACAGCCGAAGCTGAAGATAAAGCTGAAGCTGAAGCAGGAGCTGCGGAAGCAGAGCCGACCCGTGTGTGGACCGAGGAGTGCCAAGCAAGGACTTGAGGGCAGTTTGTAATCATCTTACTGGAGAGGGGTAGCATAAATATGATTTGGTTTAATGCCATTATGTTTTTTTGTAGCCTCCTGGTTACTCTTGTGAGGCAGACTTATTGGGCCTGGAAGCTTGTGATCAAAACATCGGAATGGGGAGGCTGGTTCGTGGGTCTGTTACTTTGGAGCCTAAATAAATGTTTTAATCCTTCTGCCTTCTACTTGGAGAATTCCTTATATCCCGTGATTCTGAACCATTCAGACATATATATGATTCTCTCTGAGGTCATAAATTCGGCCTTCCTACTACACAGATGAGTAGCACATTCATTAATAAATAACAAACAAAATACGTTGTTTAATAAAGCAAGAGTGAAATGGTAGGAATGGGTGTATATTGTCTGTACTTCAATAAAGATGCTTTGAGGTGAATATGAAAAGAAAAAATCACAACCTGATTCTCCAATGGAGGAAGAGTTGATACACTGGAGGAAGAGAAAGGAAGATCTCAGTGAAGGGTGAAGAAATAGCATTTTATGAACAAGCGAATTACTGTAGTTATAAATATGAAATTCTTGAGTCAGTTAGTCTTAGTGGATAAAGTGTTGGCCTGAAGAGTCAGAGAATCTGGGTTTGACACATACTAGTTGCATGACCATGGACATGTAGCTCAACCTCTCAGTTACCTAGTCATCTTGTTAAAACACTAAATGGCTAATAATAATAATCTATTAGAGACCTGAACACAGCCAGATGCTATGCCCTATGCAACATTTGAATTTGAAACTAGCGATATTTAATGGTATATAGGAACTGCATCGTCTGAGCCCATCGTCCCCATGGATTAAAATAACAGAGTATAATGAGTCTCATAGTGTTGAGTAGAAAAGATTTCCTTATGTTACTTCTGTATCTTTGAGTAAATATCCCTTTGTAAAAGCTGATTGATATTAATGGGTTAAATAGAATTGGGGCATTAATCATTGGCAGCTAACATCAGTGAGAACACACTAGAATGAGGGCTCAGGCTAAAAGAATTAGAGAAAGATATGCAAACTCCTCAGGGTATCTCCAGAAACATCAGGACAGATATAACCACCCTGACTATTGAAGAGTAAGGTCTGATTAATTGCTGCATAAAATATATGGAAAATGTGGTCAGGTTGGCAGGTACCAGGACAGGAACTGGTACATATGGAGAGATTAAAAAGTGAGAGAAAGGTAGGAGTGATTGGAGGAGGGGGTCAAGATGCATTAGGAAACAGCAAGCATTAAGACCAAGAAGAAGCAGATGAATTGGCCTTAGCAAGGAAAAAAGTCCATCTCTTTATCAGAGATTAGAGCAAAGCAGATGTTGGAGAATTATCAAGAGGTTTTGAGATGTAGAATAAACAACAGAGGGATATCCCTGCAAATGGCCTCTATTTTCTCAGTAAAGTATGAAATATAGTTCTCTGCTAAGGGAGAGAAATAAGTGGGAGGTGGGGGGGAGGGGATTGAAGAGGGAAGAAAAAAAGTTTGAACCAGCAGCTGTGAGCAGTGTGATTGAGTCAACTAGAGAAGAGTAAAATGATTGTTTTGTTTACTAAAGGCCCAGTGAAGAGTAGATAAAATAATTATGTGGTAACTTTAATCAGCACAATTGTGTGACTTCCCCCAGCATTGTTTAGTAGCAAATAGGTAAGAGTGGAGAAGATACGTGTTGGACATAATCCGGGCTGGGATGTTGGCAAGGCATGGGATAAGAAGGCAGTGGATTCGAAAACAGACAGTGTATAGATGGCTTTTTTAACTGTAAGGTTATGATTAGGCAGTGAGGAAAGTAAACCCTGAACAGGTTTATCTGCGAGGATCCAGAGAGATAGTGAGACTAGAGGTTTTGATAAAGATGATATAGGTTCTTTAAGCCTAAGTTTCTTCATCTTTAAAATGATGATGTTAATAACAGTTATTGCATAGAGTTATTGCAAAAATCAAATGAAATAACATATGTTCAGTCTTTGCAAAGTTTAAACCCTACAAACATTGTAGCTATTATTACATACCTGAAAAAAGCAAGCTGTAATTAAGAAGTTCTTTTTCACATATAATATTCTTTTTTGTTTTACTTTGTATATGGAAATGGTTTTTTCTTCTTTTTTGTATGTTCATTAAATTCTGAATTAAAAAAAAGATGATAAAGGTTCAGGAAGAATGAGTGATGGAAGTATAGGAGATGAATGTCAAGAATTTCAGAGTAATTGACCATAATAATAAAATATTCAGGTAGAGGCAGTATTACGACAGTGCTCTGAGAAAGGTGACTCTGAAGCCATGGAGTTCCACCTATGACAAATATTGGTTTTTGACCCTTGGCAATTCAAGGCTCTCTCAGTGCTCTATGGAACTCTAAATGTGTGTTGCAAAGAAGTTGGTAGCCTGTAATGAGAGGGATTCCCCTCAAATAGGAGGCCCCTCTGTCATTGAAATAACAGGTCCATCCCCTATCCCAGTGGCTGATGAAGAGAACACTAAGGTGAAGTGAAAGCCTGTGAGAGGAGTGAAGGAGTTTGGTGGACCAAGAGCTCAGGGTGCAGAAGCACAGTTACAAGCTATGAACCCAGAGACAGGGACCAAGTTTGACTCTGTTTTTTAATGCACCAACAAGTGCATTGCTTGTTTTCAGCAAATGCTAAGTAGCAATAAATATTACCATAATAAACACTACCCTTCCTAATAATAACACAGTAGAGTGCTTCTTTATCACATCCATTTATGATATCAGTGGACAGAGCATAATAGGAAGCAGCTTAAGGCGAGGCCAGAATACACAAATATATCTTTCAGGAGCATGTTGTCACAATTCAAATGTGTATCCCATGCTCCATTAGTTCCACTTAGCTGTTTTATGGTGAGTGTATATTCAGGTGGAAATGTTCATGCTTCTGAATATCTCTTATGGCAAACATAGCTCAGCTTTTGCAAGTACTTAATGCAGAGCTGCACGGCGGGCTTGATTTGTCTTTTTCTATTGGGACTTTTGCTAATTCAGAAGATTTATAATTAAACACATGCAATTTAACAACTGCCAGGGGCTAGTACTTTACAGAGACTAGGAAAGAATGAAGAAGAGACACAGTACCCAATGGGGCGCAGTTTTTTTTTCAAGTCTTGGCATTCCCTGTGTATCCCATTCCTTTACTGAGCTGCAGGAAAGGATTTTATTTTGCTTCATTTTGTTTATTTAATCTTCCTCTTTTTCAGCATCAATAGTGACTTCAAATACTAGTGTCCAAGGTACTGAGTTAAAAAAGGGCATGAGGCTCTTCCCTAGGCCCTTGGGTTTGCTGTGCTTTCTTCCAGATTTGAGATTTCATCCATGTAGGGAATTTCTCATGGGGATGGCTCTTCACTAATTTGGTTCAGCAGCTTTGCAACTTAATCATGTTGAGGAGCTTCCTGGACAAGCACTGAGAGTCACATAAACTGTGGCCGGTGTCATACAACCAGTGAATATCAGATGCAGAACTGGAACCCAGATCTTCTTGACTCCAAGACAAACCTTCCATCAACTACTCTTTCTCCTCTTTTAAATTGTAAACTCCTTGGGAATTGAGGTTATTTCATTCTTTGTATTTATATATCCACTATTTATCACAATGCTTAGCATACAGTAAGTACTTAATAAATGCTGATTATATCACATAATTTCTCCCGAGTTACATGGTACCCTTTATTTTTCACAAATGGGAATAAGCATTTTCAAACATATCAATAGCACTCCAGCTTGGCATTCAAAAAGTGAATGGATATTTATAGTCCACCACATGGGGCAGCTAGGTGACTCAGTGGATAGAGTGGATAGGTACTGGAGTCAGAAAGACTTTAGTTCAAATCTCACCTCAGACACTTACTAGCTGGGTTACCCTGGGCAAGTCATTTAACTTCTGTTTGCCTTAATCCAATGGAGAAGGAAGTGGCAAACTACTCCAGTATCTTTGCCAAGAAAACTCCAAGAACAGCAACAATATTGTCTAGTATTTATGCAGACTGTCCCACAAGTCTTATTTCAGCATAGTGCTTTAAATTTGACAAAGCATGTTGTCTTCATTATCTCATTTGATCCTCGCAACAAAAATCCTGAGGTTTATACTATTATAATCCCTGTTTTACAGATAAGAAAAGTGAGACTGAAAGAAATGACTCACTCAGGATCACACAGCCAGTAAGCGACTGAAGCAGGATGCGAACTAAGAACTTTCCTATCATTTGTGTACTAGGCCACCTGCCCATTGTACTATGGAATAAGCCAGCTCTAGGTAGAAGTTAAGCTTTCTAAATAAATATTTATTGATGAATGAAAAGAAAGGCTCTTTATTTTCTGTCATTTTCTTACAGGTATGGTGCCGTACCATTAGTAGAGGGCTACCTACTTATGTTGAGTGATGTTTTGAACTTTGAACATTGCAGCTAAAGTTTCCAGACCAAACCAGTCTCTTCCTTCCTTGAAGTTTTCTTACTCCTATTGTCTGTGGCAATCAGCTTGGGACTGTGAATTGCATTTATACTACCTTGTTCTCTAATTATTTTATAGGCTTCTTTGTCCCCCCGCTAAAAATGTACACTTTTTGAGGACATGGATGATTGCATATTTAATAATACCAGCTAAATCAAGGGGATACTCATTGGGTGGAGGAAGGCTGAGCAAGTTGCAGCACATGATTGTGATGAAGTACTGATCTGCTATAAGAAATGATGGGGTGAGTAATTTCAGAAAAAAACATGGCGAGACTTATAGGAACTGATGCAAAGTGAAGTGAGGAGAACCAGGAGATCATTGTGCACAATAATAGCAATTTTATATTGATGATCAATTGTGAAAGACTTGGTTACTTGATCAATATAATGATTCCTCAGTCCTGTGTCTCCTCAGGTTACTAGGTGGGTACCCTTCACATCAAATTCAATCCTTCCTACCTCAAGGTTTGCATCTGAACTTTTCTAAGTGCCGAAGATTTATTAGATACTACAATGGGTGCTCTAGGGAATCCAGTGGTATAGAAGATACAAACCCTGCCTCCATCAAATACATAATCTACAATCTTAAGCATACTAAGACAGGTACACATATGACCATGATGCTGACTTTCAAAAGTGCGTTTCTTCATTAGATTCCCCCTTCCATTGATGTAAGTCTCAACCCCTCTACATCTTATGTTGAACACCTAGATGTTTTTTATGGGTAGCCATGAGGGATTTAAGGTGGGGAATCAACCCTATGGTAAGGAATTTTTACCTCAACTAGGTTGGTTGAGATGGCAGACATGCACAGCTTTGCTTTTGAGTGGTTGGCATAATCCCCAAGAATCCTGTGTGTCATCTTACATCACAGAGAGGCATCAGCGAGGGGCTTGGCTGGAAAGTCTATAATATAAAGCAATGTATGACACCAGGCTTCTCAACTCAAGAAGATCTGAAGTCTGCTACAGAAAATCTCTGGACATCTGGGCCTTGGCACAACTCTTTTTGATATATAGTATTTTATTTTTTTTCCAATTACACATAAAGACAATTTTTAACATTTTTTTAATAAAATTTTGAGTTTCAAATTTTCTCTTTCCCTAAGGCAGTAAGCAATTTGATATAAGTTATATACGTAGTACAATTCGAAGTCACTTCTTTCTCTTCCTTTGATCCCCCAACACATAAATGAGGGACCCCTACACTCTACAAACCTTGCAACCTGGGAATTTGATAAGGCTTATGTGGGGCTGCAGGAGTGGTTTCAGACAGAACTAAGTCATTTGTGCCTCCAGTGCCATCCTCGTCACCCCCATAAAGTGAGGGTACTAGAGGAATCCACATGAGTTTAACTAATTCACCTTCAATATCACTCACCATATTACTGACCTCATTATTTCTTACTGGGAGCTAGGATGATTACAGATTGCCTGATTATAGTGGCTCGAGTCCTTTTAGTTGTAAGGGAGAATTGGGATGGAGGAGAAACCAAGTTTGTTGGCCACCCCCATGCTACTCAGGGCAAGAGCTGTAATGAGGAAGAAGGCTTAATTAAGCCTCAGTAACTTCAATGGAGTCATCCAGTCAGCGAAGACTCATTGGTTTTCAGCATTCAGTCCTTAACGCCTCAAAACAGGATGCCCCTCCTAGCTCTTTCAACATCTTCCCACTCCTCAGCCATCTACATACTGACAATAATTTCCAAAATGTCATATTTAAATACATATTACTTTAAGATTTGTAAAAGCACTTTCTTTCACAACAATCCTATGTGGTTGAGGTCCAAAATGGAGAGATATAAAGAACCAGGAAGAGAGCAACAACTCTAGACATAAGTGAACAGGTTATATCTATGCTGTCCCATACAAGTGTCTCTTGCATCTAGCTGGTGAATTTGGTAAGGGAACTTGCTTGACAGATTGTGGGGTTTTCCCCCACATTTCATTCCATTAAATATTTGTCTGATGGACAAGGTCTTCCACTGCATCTGGGGCTAACTCCAATCATTCTGATGTATATCTGACCACTGGACCCAGATGGCTCTGAAAGAGAAAGTGAGGCTGGTGACTTTGTATAGCCCTCCCTCACATAAATCCAATTCAATGCAAGTCATGTCATCCATCTACCTTATGTCATGGTCCTCTACGAGAAGGAAAGACAAAACTACAATGGACTTGCCATCAAGAAAAGGCAGCTAGGTGGCAGCAATGGGTAGAATGTTAGATTTGAGGGAGAAAGATCTGAGTTCAAATTTGATCTCAGTCACTTAGTAGTATGTGACCCTAGGTAGTCACTTAATCTCCTCTAGCTTCTGTTTCCATATCTGTAAAATGAGGATTATAATAGCCCCTATCTTTACAGGATTGTTTGAGGATTAAATGAGATCATATATGAAAGTGCTTTGCCAAGTTTAAAATCTAAGTATGTGCACTTATGCATATGTATAGACATATATGTGTATCTTTGCAATATAGGTATATGTAAATGAATACACATATAAGCACATAACATGTGCATATCCATACTTATGTGTATTCATTTACATATACCTATATTGCAAAGATACACATATATTATTGGCAAAGATACTGGAAGGAATTACCGTTTCCTTCTCTAGCTCATTTTACAGATGAGGAAACAGGCCAACAGAGCTCAGTGATTTGACAGTCACACAGCCAGTAAGTGTCTAATATATGAACTTAGATCTTCCTGACTCCAGGCCTGGCATTTTATTCACTGTGTTAGCTAGCTGCATGCATATGCTAGCTAAGGAAATCCTGGGAATCCTGTCTCTGACACACTCACTATGACCATGGGAAATCAACTTGAGACTCAGTTTCCTCCTTTTGTCAGTATGAAATGAGATGATATGCGTAAAGGACTATGTCAAATTGAAATATCACAGATGATTAAAAATGTTTGATTGATTGTGGTGCCTTTACAAGTAACAAAAAGGATTTTTAATTCTATTAAAGCCAGGAAAAAGTGTGTCCTAGACTTACTTACTGTGACTGTTGACCAAAGAAGTTATGACATCTGCTGAAGGCTTTGTTCTTTTTTTTCTTTCTCTCATTTCCCCCCACCCTCTTTTTGCTAATGCATTGATCCTATATTTTTCTTTTCTTGCTTTGAAAAATCACAACAGTTTTACAATTGCAGACTATATAAATGGACTCTTGGTATAAGCTATGTCATAAAGCATCAGAAAGATTTGCAAGTACTGAAAAGAGGAATATTCAACTTTATTCCCCTTAAAAATCCCTTGATGTGTGCAGCTCTGAGCCCCTGAATGATATGAGAAGAAAAGAAATCTGGGCTCTATGATCAGTGAAGGGCTTTGATGCTGCTCATCTCAGGGAGACTTCTTTGCTTTTTCAAATGTAAATTTTTACATCCCAAGGTTCAGTTAACTTATTTTCTTGGGAGGGTACTAATTTCTTGTAAAACTTTATTTGCAAATAATTAATTATTCACATGCATAGTGAGCATTTTTTTTTCTGTTAGTTATGGCCTGAAAATTTCAGATCATTTTTTTCTTAAAAACAAAACAAAAGAAAACAACAACAACAAAAACCAACAGCAACCTCATCATTAAAAACACTCCCACAGATGGCAAGATGACCTGGAAATACAGTGCAGCAACAGCACTGTTACCTGCCATTTAATTAATCTGAAGTCAGTGCTTCTGCATAGCTACAAGACCAATGATCATTGATGTGCATCACGATAACCTCAAGGCATGATAATATCCTGAAGGGCTTCCTAACTCATGAAAGGAATACTAAAAAGTGTGCAGTAGAATTTTAATGATGTTTATTTTTAAGCGGTTATTTGTATCTGAAACTTATGATTTCATTAGTGTGAACAAAATCTGGTGAGGACATCCCTCCTCTGACTCAGATTAGCAACTCTTCTGTATCTTATAGTTTTAAAAAGTTACCAGGGGGCACTGGGTGCCTAAGTTATGTGCCCAGGGTCACATTGCCAGGATTTATCAGAGGTAGAACTTCGAAACCGTGTTTTCCTGACTCCGAGGTCAGCACTTACGTTCGTGCACCTCAAGCCCCCTAAGCTGTTCCCTTTAGTAGCAAATTCCTTCCATTTAGTCATTATTTTTTTAATTCACACACTATGTATAGCATATGGGCAGTGTGACTACAAGCAATGACATTTGATATTACAGACTTGTAGCTGGAAAGAACCTTAGAGGCCAGATAAATCAAGCCCCTCTTTTTTATAAATAAGGAAAGTAAAGGACAGAAAGGTAAAGTGATCTGCCCCAAATCATATAGGTAGTAATAGCAAAGCTAGGACAAACGCAGGTCCTCTGACTCCAGATCTAACACACTTTTCCCTAGCACCACACTGTTGTGTGTATGTGTATATATGTTTATACATATATGTATGTATGTATCTCATTTGTGGTTTTCTTGGCAAAGAATGGAAGGTTTGGAGACGTTTGTCATTTCCTTCCCCAGTTCATTTTAGAGATAGGGAAACAGAGGTAAACAGGGTTAAATGACTTGCCCAGGGTCACACAGCTACTAGGTGTCTAAGGCCAGATTTGAACTCAGAAAGATGGGTCTTCCTGATTCCAGACCAACATT
>JAQQSZ010013389.1:0-11766 GCA_028646595.1 Phalanger gymnotis | reverse complement strand
CAAACCATATTTTAAATTTGGTGGGCAGATGATAAGAAGTGGCAAATCAAAAGAAAAGAAAGAGCTAGTTATTTGGATTAGGTGAAGAGAGGAGAAGCAGCAGACTAATTATATTAGATGTGTGTGTGTGTGTGTGTGTGTGTGTGTGTGTAACCTTTCTCAACCCCTTTCTTCTTTGCAAAGTGAACAAAACGGAGGAAAAAACTATAAGAGAATAAGATGAAGCAAAATACACCATTAACAATCACAGCCATGAATATGGATGCGATGAACTCATCCATTAAAGAGGATAAAAGAACAGATTTAGAAGGCAGAATCAATAATATGTTGTTTACAAGAAACACACTTGAAACAGAAAAGTTTACACAGAATTAAAATGAGAGGCTTAGAGGAAATTTATTATACTTTGGGAGAATCTTAAAAAGCAGCAATAACAATTATGATACCAGACAGGCAAACTAAAAATAACTATTGTTAAAAGAAATAAGCAGGAAAACTATACTATCCTTAAAGACAGAATAGATAATTAAATATAGTGTGTGTACTGTGTATGCATGTGTATGCAGATTGCTTGAATTTTCATTGACTCCCCCCCTCCCTTCGCCCAGCCCTGGGGTTCTTTTACTCTTCATCTCCTTCTCTTGGCTTCCTTGGTTTTCATCACATCCCAAGTAAAATCCCACCTTCTAAAGGAGGGCCTTAATACCAGTGCCTTCCTTCTTTTGATGGTTCATCCCGTATATATGTTGTTTGTGCATAGTCAGGGATATTCTGGTAAATTTTTTAAATATTTCATTTGTTTTATTAAGTCAAGACCCAATGAATCACTCTCCTGTCCCAACCTTTCTATTTACAACTGAGAACATAAGAAAAGCAAAACCCATTACAAACACATATAGTCAACCAAAACAAATTTCTACATTGGCCATGTCAAAAAAAAAATATGGTCTCATTCTACATTCTGAGCCTTTCACCTCTCTATCACATCCTGGTGGGTAGCAAGTTCCATCATTAGTCCTAGTCATTCATTACCCTAATATGAGTTCAGCACATTATCATTCGGATGAATAGACAAATATAGATACAGAAAAATAATAATCTGTCCATCCATTTATGAGTACCCCTTCAGATTCCTATTCTTTGCCATATTAAAAAGAATTATAAGTATTTTGTACATTCCTAGAGTTTGTTCTGCTTAGGACCAATCTCTGCCTTAATCTACCCTCCTAATTTTCCCTCCTCCTTCCTTTGCCATTTCCCTTTGAGTAAAATATATTTCTGTATTCAACTCTGTGTGTAAGCAAATGTATTCTTTCTTTTGACCAATTCAGAGTAGAGTGAGGTTCATGTCTGCCATTCCCCTTGTCCTCTTTCTCCTTGTTTGTATAGATATCTACTTGTATACTCTATTTATGTTAGATAATTTCCCCTAAATATCCTCCCCTCATTGTATTCCTCCTCCCCTCTTTCCATTTTTCTCTTAAGATAATCAAGACATAACTGAACTATGAACTCCTAGACCTTGTCTAACTGGACTACCTCTGTGAACCCTGACGATGATAGGGTTCAGAGGCAATAAATGTATCATCTCTCAATATTTGAATATGAGTATTTATTTTATTCTTGTTTAGTCCCTCATCATTTTTCATTCATGTTTACCTTTTTATATTTCCCTTCACTACTATGTTTGAACTTGAAGTTTCTCCACCGGTCTTTTCATCATCAGGAATGCTTAGAAGTTCTCTACTTTGTTAAAGATCCATTATTTTCCCCACATATCATTATGCTCAGTTTTGCTAGGTAAGTTATTCTTGGCTATAAACTTGTATCCTTTGCCTTCTGAAATATCATATTCCAAATTCTCTGTTCCTTCATAGTGGTGGCTGCTCTCAGTTCTTCAATTTTTTTTCTTTTTGGCTGTTTGTAGTATTTTTGGTGGGGGGGGGGGACCTGGAAGCTCTAGATTTGGCTATGACATTCCTGGGAGTTTTCATTTGGGGGTTTCTTTTAGGAGGTGACCAGTAAATTCCTTTTCTTTCCACTTTGTCCTCTGGTTCTAAGAGATCTGGGCAATTTTCTTTTTAGATTTCTTGAAATATATCTGTGCTTGGCCATGGTTTTCTCATAGTCCATTGATTCTTAAATTTTTTGTCCTCAATCTGTTTTCCAAGTCAGTTGTTTTTGCTATGAGCTGCCTTATATTTTCTACTATTTTGTTCAGCACTTTGACTTTGTCTTAATATTTTTTGTTGTCTCATGGAGTCATTGGCTTCTTTTTGGTCCATTCTAATTATCAGGGAGATTGTTGCTTAGACAAGGTTTTATACCTCTTGTACCAAGTTATTAATTCATTTCATTCTTTCTTCCATAGTTCTCATTTCTTTTCCAATTTTTTCCTTTTACACACTCATTCCATTTATAAAAACATTTTAACCCTTTTTTTAAAACTCTCACTTCATTTTTTCCAAGAATTTTAGTTAAGTTTGTGTTTTTCTCCAAGGCATTTTTTATAGATATTATGGAGTCATTCTCTTCTGGGTTTGTGTCTTAAGCATTCTTGCCCGTTGTAAAAGCTCATTAGGGTGGGGTTCTTATGTTTGTTTGTCCATTCTTCCAACCTACTTCCTGACTTCAGACTTGATGTTTGAGCTGTTCTCTGCCATACATCTGGAGGGAAGGTCTAGGGTGGTCTTTTTGCTGCTTTCTTGAGTGTTGGATTATTCCAGGATCCTAGGGATAGGCTGGAGACCTGCAAGCTTTCAGTGCTCCAACAAATGAGTCAATGTAACTTTTTTTTTTTACATTTCCCCATAAGGATTCAGTCTAGTACATTTGCTAGATGTTTGGAGACATTTATAGAATAGAGCTCATCACACTGCTTCCTATTACACTGCCATCTTGGCTGATACTATCATGCTGGTAAATATTTAACAACCAGCTCTACCTCCTCCCCAAAAAAGGTATGCATGACATACTTTTAAAAATTTATATTCCCTTAATACTAGTGTCTTCCTTCTGTAGATTAGCTCTAATTAATTGTGTATATATCTTGTTTGTGCACAGTCAGAGGTGTGCTAATCAATATTTAACAGTTGGCTCTCCTGAAAAATGTACACAGGATCCACTTTTAAGTTTGATCTACATTATTAACATTTTCTCCATCACTTTCTTAAGTCTAGACAATTGACAGAACAATAAATCAAGTGGTAAATTTGTAGTTTCACATGCAATCTTTTTGGCTGTACATTGTTATGGAAATGCGTGTTTTGTTCCATTAATTAAAAATAAAATAAATTTGTAATACGAAAAAAACCCAATAAATCAAGTGCTGATTTGTAGTGTTTGCTGAATCCCAAGGTATAAATGCTCACACTAAAAAGTAAACAATTAGCTCTCAGGAGCTGTTACAAGCTGGCCTCAGCACACTTCTGTATATAGCCTCCCCCATTAGGATATGAGCTCCCTGAGAGCAAGAACTGCTTGTTGCCTTTCTTTGTATCACCAGTGCTATTAGTGACTAGCACACAGCATTAAGTGTTTATCGACTGACTGAATAACAGCATACTCTAGGTACTGAAATGAATAGACTATAGGTACAGAATTAGACATATATTTTCAGCTACAACCTAATTTGTTTTGCTTGAGTATACCTATTTGTTATAAGGGAAGGATTTTATTTGGATAGAAGGAGAGATTTAGATGAGAAGTAAGATAGTCATAGGGATACAAAACAAATTTATTATATTTTAATAAACAATATGTTTATATCAACTTTGAAAGTCTTAGGAACTCTGATCAACATAATGGCCAACCACAACTTCAGAGGTCTCATGATGAAACAGGCTATCCCACCTCCTGATAAAGAGGCAATAGATTCGGAGTGAAAATTTAGACCTTTTTTTGGACATGGATAATTAGGGAATTTGTTTTGCTTGACTATACATGTTTGTAACAGGGGATTTTGCATCTCTTGCTTTCTTAATGGGGGTGGAGGTAGAGTGGAAGGGAGCTTTTAATTAGAAAAAAAGAATTAAAAATGTTCATGATTTCATAGACAATCTTTTTTCAGGCCATCTTCATATATGGAAATATTCCTTTTTTGATATTCTGCTTCATAATTTTAAAAAAAAAAATTAAAGAAACCTTTTGTCCTAGACAAACACCACCCTTCCAACTGCATACTTGATTCAAATAGGATGAGGATAAACCTGACTATGGTTGTAAGTATTGAGGGAGGTACCAGTAGACAGAAAAGTGTTAAAGTTTAAAGGGAAGGAATGTTTGGGCAAGATTCTCGAGCAGATAGAAAGGGATGGGATTGCTGGCACAAGCAGGGAAATTGTTCTTAACCACTTCTACCTCAGAGACTGGAGAACAGGAAGAGTAAAGTTGTATGTATATGTGTGTATGTGTGATAGAGAGAAAAAAATGAGGGAACTCATAAAAATGACCTTAATTTCCCTAGCAAAAAAAACAAAAACAAAAACATACGCTGAGAAGAAGAACAGGTATGATGTTGGAGGCTTGAAGACAGAAGAGAAAGTCTGGAATAATCACTTCGGGAAGTAAGATAGAAAAAGTGAATAGAGGAAGAATAAAAAGATTGCCTCACAGCAATAAAATTAGATAATACAAATCTTCAGTAGATACAGGACAGTATCGGAGCTGCTGCAGCCTCCCAGCTCCTGCCAAACAAAAAACAAAAAACCCTCCAAGTAAAAGCAGAAGAATGGACACTAGGAGAGACTGCCACTGCCACTGCCACAATGGCAGCGAGATCAGAGGCTTGGCTTGAGACTTCTGGGTCTGAGAGAGGAGACTATTGCCCTGCTTCCCCTCCCCAACCCCACCTGTCTTCCATCTATCAGTACTCTGGTACTGCCTGTCTGTCCCCTGTCTGTGTCTGTGTCCCTGTCAAACCCCATGTGTCTTCCCACCCTACCCCTTTTTTCCTCTTGGTTCTGGCCAGGCATTCACATGGCTGGCCCCTGTCTGCATTTCCTCCTCCTGCTTTTGTTTCATTCATATTACATAAAAAATCACTTTACAGAGGCCTGCAGAATAGTAGTTTAAAGCAAGACCTGTGTACCAGATAATACAGAATGACGGAGCTCTCCCAATGGGAATAAGGTAACACAGCTTAGTCAAGAGAGATGGTCCTGGATTTTATCCAAGGGGAAACTCCCAAAAATCTCTAGAGTAGCAAGCTGGAAACAGAGACATGACCAAGACTGCCTGCTCCTCTCATGTTTTTCCAGTCTTTTCCTTCAGCAACCTGAGGCCAGGTTCCTCTTCCATGGCCTCTTCCATCTTACCTCTCAAAGATGGAAGACAACAACACTGGAAGAAAATATGAAGCTTGATCAATCCCAATTCCTGAAGAGTCCTGAAGGGGGAAGTCCCACAGAAGGACACTGGTTTGAAAAGTCCCCAAAGAAGGACTGTCTGAGAACTGATGCTTTCTTGCCTCTCATCAACTCCAGAAGGCATTCTTCTCCACCAATAAGGAGAGAGTCCCATGCCTTGGGACAAGTGTAACACCTGCTAATGTTGGTTTTGATTGTGGTCATGATCTCCACAGATTAAAGGGTAGACTCCTACAAGTAGCAACCCTGAAATCTGACTACCAAAACCTACACACACCTATGTGGCAAACTGGGAGGCCCAATGTGAATGCCATGAATCTCTCTGCTCCTTGCACCTTGAAATAGCAGGCAGAAAAATTTCTCAAAGTCAAAGGAAATATAGAACCTTGAAATCTGTGTATCTGCATGTAGACTATGTCATTTCTCAGTGTTTCATCAATCTCTTCCTCCTATAAGGAATTCTGGGGGCCTCTTCCACTTCCCACAGTGGTAAAGCTATTGTACTAATACTTACTTTAAAAAGGCAGAAAATCGTAATCAAAGAGAGGAATGCTAGAGTTCAGAATCACGGAGATGGCACCATTATGAGTGATGGTGAGAGCTAAGGTATGACCCTCTCTATGGCTGGCTAAGATGAAAAGATATAGATCATGACAGCTGAGGAAAGAGATGAACAGGATAGGCAGGGTTTTGAGAGGACATCAACACCTATATCAAAACATAAGGGCAGAGGTTGGGGTGCAACCAATAGTGATGATGCACACACTTGAGAAAGAAAGGAAAGTGACCCTGAGGCTGGTAGATCCCAGCAATCAAGCTCTAGATGGGGTAATACAAATAGATGGAATGGATCAAAAAAGAACAGTTACTGAACCATTGGAGCAAAAGATCTCCTGATAGCAGTGGAGAGCAAGGAGAACGCCAACTTCTAGACCAATATGGTAGGTAGCACAGGAGAAGAAACAACCAGTATCAGAAAGAGTAGCCAAGAATCGGTCTTCTAGAAAAAGGCATGTTTCTGTGAGACCCAGATGGAAAGAGTGAAATGAGAAATCTAGGAGGAAAGGCAAATTGTTCATCAGTAGAAGTTTCAGAGAGCACAACACAAAGAAGGGTAAAGGAGGAAAGGTATTGAAGAGAGCTAGGACAAAGCTAAATGGAGATGAGAATATAGGAACATTAATTTTCACCTCAGGGGGCAACAACTCTGAATTATGAGGATCAGAGAAATAGATGCAAATTTGCTATTATGCCTGGAGAACTACCACTAATTTGGGGTTTCTGCCCTCTAGGGTCCTGTGATTATGAAAAATTGGTTGTATTCTAACTCCAAACACTGAGGATGTAAAGGTGGACAAGACAGGAGTGTCCCAACCAGAGATCCAGCCACCCAGAAACTGCACTAAATTCACACATGCCAAACAGCTCCATAGCTATGTTCTAGAATAATAAGAGACGGTGGGATACACCTAGAAGATATCACGCATGGAGCATCCATCACACCCAGAAGCTATCCATCCCACACATGGAATATGAACACCAATCGACAAGCATTTATTAAGCTCATGCTAATTGTCAAGCATGAAGGTAAGTGCTGGGAATACAAAGAAAGCCCCTCCCCCACCCCAAAAAAAACCCCTGCCCTCCAGGAGCTTACATTCAAATGTGAGAGGCAGCAAGTAAATAATTAGGTACACACAAGAGTAAATGGCAAGTAACCTACGAAAGAAAGTGAGGAAGCAGGTGGTATTTAAGCTGAATGGAAGTCGGGGAGGGAAGGAGGAAAAACATTCTTAGTACAGAGAATAGCCAATTTTGCAGAGATGTTGAGATGGGGGATGGGAGTGTTATATGTGAGGACCAGCAAGTTGGCCAATATGGCTGGATCATAAAATGTATGAAAGGAAGTAAAGCATAAAAACATTAGAAATGTAAGGAACCAGCACGGGAAAAAATTTAAATGCCAAACAAAAGACTTTACATTTTGTCTTGAAGTTAATAGTCTCTGGAGTTTACTGAGTGGGAGTTAGAGGGACAGGATGAGGAGGGTGAGGGAGTTCAAGACCTATGACTTAGCAAAATTACTTGGTTCTTGTCTCTGAGTCTGGCCTTCTGCCTGAGGATGAAGTTCTTTCAGCACTAGGTACGTTGTCTAAAATTCGTATTTCAGGATGGAACGAAGCCTTTGTCTGAGAGCTCAGTTTGGGGGAGGGGGATTAGGGAGGAAGTGTTAGATATTATGCAAGACAGGAGAGAAACTATGGAAATGGGGTACAACAGATGAACAACTGCATAGGCAAGGGCTCTGCAGCCTTATCTTCCCCTCAATATGGGCTTTACGGATGGCTGAGGGTTAGGCCTTACTGTGTTAAACGCTTTAGTGTGCTCACTGAATTATTATAAATTCAGGGTTTCCAGTGAGTGTTTGGTGTTTTTAATTTGGTGCATCTTTAAAAATGTCCAGTTCTCTGAGCCATAAAGACATTGCGCTCAACAGGAACTGTAAGGGAGGGTGCCTCCCTCCATCACTGCTAGAGTGGGGGGATGGATTGCGAACCCAGCCCCGGGGCTTGGGGCGGAGCTCCCCCGCCTCTGCAGCTGCAGCGCTCTGCCTGGGTGGTGGATCGGAGCTTAGGCTCTGCCCGTAGGAGGAGGAGCTGGGGAGTCTGGCCGTTTTCTCCCCGCCCCTTCCCCGGGGCTGGCATATAAGCGGCTCCTGCGCCTCCCCCGTCTCAGTGTGTTACTTACCTCGACTCTTAGCTTGTCGAGGGCTGTAACTAGACCCCGGGTATCCCTGTTTCTGCGTCTGACTCGCTGCTTAACCCACCAAGCACTATGGTGAGTGGCCAAGGCCGGGGTAGGGCTGGGTTCTAGGTCGGACGGGAAGCACAGGGACTGGGAGTTCAGGGCGGGGGAGGGGGTCCTCCTGCTCTCTCCAAACTGGAGCCTGGGCTAAGAAAGGCGGGGGTGGGGACAGCGGATGGCGGAAGGAATAAGGCTGAAGAATGTTAGGTGGCGGCTTCTGGCTAGAGCTGGGCTGTTGGGAGCACCAAGGAAAGGACGAGGAGGGCGGGCCCATTTCCACGCTCAGACCCACGCTAGGGACTGCAATGCGGCGGGGAGCTTCCCCAGCCCCCAGACTTGGATGGCTAGGTGGGGCGCGCGCTCTTTGCGCCCTGGCCACCCGCTGCGGTGTCTTTTCCCGCGCGCGCCCAGGCCGCCGCCCTCCTCCCCTCCCCCTTCTCTCCCTTCATCGTGCGCGCCTGCAGGCGTAGTCTTCGCGCCTCCACTGCGGCTTCCGCAGCCTCTCCCCGCGCTTTCTGGCGGGGGCGGGAAGAGCCAAACTGACAAAATCAGTCGCGCGCCCTCGAGCACTCCGCCCATCTGCGTAAAGCGCGCGCCCGCCCGGGGACCGGCCTCCCCTCCCCGGGGCTGCTGCTCTGCGGTCTTTTCAGGGCTGCAGAGCCGCAGACCGGGGGAGGGGGAGACCCGCCCCTGGCGCAGGAGGTGGTGCCCTTTTTTTTCAACTTTTAAAAAACTTAAATCTACTGAAAAATAGCATAGGTGGCGTGGCAGGGACCCTCCCCCGCACCTTTGTGCTTCTGAGTCCAGGCCGGATTAGCTTCCTCGATGCCATCCCAGGCCACCCCTTGGAAAGACAATAGCATCTAATGGCAGGAAGGCCATCTGTTCCTCCCTGACCCGGCCTCCCTAGCTCCCTCCCTGCTAGGAATGCGAGGGGGAGCAGGTGGTGGGAGGAGAGGGGGATTTTAAGAGAGCAGAAATCGGATCTGGCTCCAGATCTGGGCCGAAGATAATCCCCCGCTGTGCCCTGGACAGATGTGGAGGGGCCGAGCGGAGCAGAACCTCCCCAGAGAGGGGGGAGGGGCCGAGGCCGCAGCCTCTGCAGACGTGGACTGCCGCAGTTGTTAAGTAGGCAGTGCGGGAGCAGGAGCGAGGGAGGCGAGTTTGCAGCTGTGGTCTGAACAGCGCCTTCATTCTTCCCTCTGTCCCCCTCCCGTCTGAGGGCCAGACATTTCCTCTTTGCAATTCTCTCCTTGCTTCCTGTCTGTGCTGGTTGCTGCTCACAAGTCTGGCTTTCCTTCGCAGAGGTGGGAGGCTGGACATGTGCGCAGGCAGGAAGCGGTGACTAAGCTCCATCTTTAGGCTGCCTGCTGCGGAGATGTGAAACCTCTTGGCCAGCAGAAAGGGGCTGGGGCCGAGTTGCAGCACAGTGTAAAGAAAATGGCAGCATATCCTCACTTACCAAAAAGAATTACTGTATGGGGAGGGAGGGGGGGATGCTGATTCCAATGTGAAGTCAAAAGAAAATCCACTATTTTGTAAAAATGAGAAATAGTAGTACTAAGCCCCCAAATTCTTTGTAGGTAGGATTGTAGCACAGGTGTCTTATTGTTGATAAAGTAGGTGGTTCCAGGGACCTTAAATCCGATGAAATGAAACCAAAACTGATATCTCTGACAATTTTTTCTTCCCCTTCCCTGCTGTATAAACTCCCATAAAATGACTTTTTAAATATTTATTTCATAGAACTCCTTGGCATCTATTGTTAGTTTTTTAAACCTTTGGAAAATTAAAATTTTTATAAATTCAATTTGTTAGGAGGAGAACTTTGGAAATCCTGCGATTGATACCAAGAACCATGCAGGTTTTTCTGTGTTACGAGATCCATTACAAAGTTGGCTTTCTCTACCCTTCTCCCACAGCGTGAGTGTATCTCTATCCACGTTGGCCAAGCTGGTGTCCAGATTGGCAATGCCTGCTGGGAGTTGTACTGCCTGGAGCACGGTATCCAGCCTGATGGGCAGATGCCAAGTGACAAGACCATTGGGGGAGGAGATGACTCCTTCAACACCTTCTTCAGTGAAACAGGAGCTGGCAAGCACGTCCCCAGAGCAGTATTTGTAGATCTGGAACCAACTGTCATTGGTGAGTCTAGCCATTACAGGGAAAGGCCTCCTCGAGATGTCATTTCTTTGTCCTTCCCATGACCATAACTATGTTTATATATCTTTCTTCCCCTAGATGAAGTTCGTACTGGAACCTACCGCCAGCTCTTCCATCCTGAACAACTGATCACTGGCAAGGAAGATGCTGCCAATAACTATGCCCGTGGGCACTACACTATTGGCAAGGAAATCATCGACTTGGTTCTAGACAGGATTCGGAAGCTGGTAAATATAAAGAAAATAGAAAAATAAATTTTGACCCTAATAGTTTTGATGGGTCAAGAATAGAGAAACTTGGCAAATTTAGGAATTCTTTGTGGTTGTACACAACAGCGAATTCTTAAAATAATCATTCAGTAATCAGACTGAACAGAAGATTTCAGATCTCACTAGAATAGGTAACCTGGACAATTGTACTAAGCCAGCTTTCTTTAGACATAGGACTTTTGTTTTTTGTCAACTCTACCTGAAAGTTGTAACTGCTCCAGCCTATAGATTTCTGAAGCTCGATCTTGTTTCTAAAAAATTCTATTAAGATTTTAAATCTCAGTTTACACAATTGTAAATCCCAATAGTTGGGAATAACTCTTAAAATATCTGTAATATTTTCCATGTTTGTTTGACATCTTTGAGTTTAGAAGTATTGCTAGACTGGTCAATTTTTATAGCTAGGGCCCTGTGAATTCCTGATTACCCTGAAGTGAGCATTGGACTTGATACTGGTACAAATTATACAAGACTCCTGTGAGGTTGCTTTAGGAAGAAGGAACATCTTTCTGTATTGTGGCCTTTTGTCTGAGACCAGAGAAGCAATATTTCTTATATCTACCTTTAGATCCCTAGGATTCTAACCCATGCCTAGGCAGATATAGTTGTACCTAGTGATAACTGTGCTTCAGACACCTCTCTGAAGGAAGCTAGAGACATTGTTTCATTTGGAGCTAATAGTTGTTCCTTTAATAAGCTCAATAGATAAGGATCAGTTCAGGTCAATGGGTGATGTGAGCCTGCCTCAGACTGGGGGCAGCTTTTACTAGCTCAGTGTAGGTTGAGATATTTCTTCATAGTCCACAATCCAAAGGTTACAATTTTGGTAGCAGGAAATAAAAGTAAATGTGTGGTATATGGGGTAAGAATATAGCCTAGCACCTAAACTGACTCTTGGTATTATTTTCTTTTCCAACAGGCTGATCAGTGCACAGGTCTTCAAGGCTTCTTGGTTTTCCACAGCTTTGGTGGTGGGACTGGCTCTGGTTTCACCTCTTTGCTGATGGAACGTCTGTCTGTTGATTATGGCAAGAAGTCCAAGCTGGAGTTCTCCATTTACCCAGCCCCTCAGGTTTCCACAGCAGTAGTGGAGCCCTACAACTCCATTCTGACCACTCATACCACCCTGGAGCACTCTGATTGTGCCTTCATGGTAGACAATG
>JAQQSZ010013388.1:0-11767 GCA_028646595.1 Phalanger gymnotis | reverse complement strand
CAGCCCTAGCCACTCCAGGAACAGCGATTACAACACCACTCCCAGTAATTTTTCTATTCAATTTAACAAGCATCTATTATACAATAAACCAGTGTGTACCCCAAGGAAGAGTAAATAGCAAATACAGACTGAGTCAAAGAATATTATTCAGAAAAGTATGACCACTGGTCCTGAGTATCTTCAGCTCTGTAACAACACATCAAAGCAATATTCTTTGATGTTTCATAACAACGGGAGTTGTTGTGAATTTTCCATTGCTATCTGGTAAACTTGGTTGGATGAAGGAAAGTACGCACGTAGACTCACAGAAATTTAACCCTAAAAGTAAATTCAGAAGTTATTTAGTCCAAGTCTAGTTTTACAGATTAAAACAAACAAGAACCCCTCTTTCCTAAAATATAACATGACTTGCTGAGTTCAGATAGCTAGGCAGCAGTAGAGCCAGAGCCCCAACTCAGATTTTCTAACTATAAACCCAGCCCTCCTTCTACTACCCAAGCATTGTCACAGCAGGTCAGATGGTGGCCTGGGCATTCCAGCGCTCTGTATATCACAGTAGCACCAAGCAATATTATCATCAAAAGGGTTGTGGTCTTTTTGATAAGATGGCCTTACTCATTGGTAATGAAGGCAGCTACCCATATCATGGCCATCAGCAAGGTTTCTCTGCCCTAAATTATCTCCCCCATCTACTTGGGGAATGGGGACAATTCCTTAAACAGGTGGAGACCCGTTGATTCTATAATTAAAACCTAAAGTAAAAATAGCCCTAAAGGAAGTATTACATGGACAGATTCATACCAAGGTTAAAAAAATGACTTTTCAAAGGGCAGGTTTTACTGGGGGAAGGGAAAGAGAGAACCTGAAGATACTTGGTATTTTAAATCAAGTAGTAGGCCAGAAAGCCTATTCACAACTATACATGTTTCCTTTCTTTCTCAAATGAGGGGGAAGTAGGAAGGAGAGAAGATTTTCACTGATTAAAAGAAAAATAGAATTTAATTAATTTTTAAAAAAATTCAGCTGCTTCACAATTTGTCCTATGGCCAGGTTTATATCATGTTAGCTATATCAAGGGTAATGCATGGACCCTAAAGTAACGGTAGGTTGTCTTAATAGTTCATCATAGTTCTGCTATCCACAAATTTATCAAAACCATTTTTGAATTGGTTTCTATTTTTCTTGAATTACTTGTTAGGGCAATGAATTCCATAAACTTATTAGCATTGATATGAATTATTTGTCCTATTTGTGCCCTTCTCCCCATCCCTGCCTTGGAGAACAATTCCACATTCCCATCATCTGTGCCCACTGGCTTAATAAGAATGCCATTGCAGGAATACTGAAATAAAAAGGGCCATAAGATCATATTCATACCGATTTTCCCTGATTGCAGGTCATAGTCAAAGGCATGCACAGCATATGTCAGGCTGTCAATATGGTACAATATTTGATGATCCAAGGACCAGTCCAATCCATTTGAGATGCTCAGCTTGTCCAACTGCTTTACCACAGAGCAATCCGAATAGAGAGTATAGAGAGACCCTTGTTGTTTCTCCCACACTCCTGGGCTAGATTGCTCAGCCATTGTACCTACAAAGATCGAATCAATCAGCATGCATAAATCACTTATTTTGTGCTAGATACTGGGGAATCAAAGACAAAAAAAAAGAGAGAGAGATAGTGTGGTATAGTGGTTAGTCAGCAGGCCCTGGGTTCAGATTTTGCCTCAGACACTTGCTAGTCTCTAAACTGGAAATGTTTGGGCCTGGAATAATAATATTAAACTAAATGAAAATTGTTTCTGGCAGACTTATATCTGAAGCTCAGCATACGATATTAATTTTTGTTGACACAAGTTGCTTTGTCTTGAGACTCCGTTTTCTCATCTGTAGAACAGAGATAACATTTTCACCACCTACCTCACAGGGTCATTGTGAAGAAAGCATTGAGGTAACTTTAAGAAACAGTACAAATATGAGTCATTATCACTATTTCCATCCTTACCAGCCACAAATCTGCCAGCCGGGTCCACTTTGCCATCATTGAACCTATTGTTTGGTTTATCCTGTTCAAGGTGACAAACGGTTGTCACTGATTGGCTTTCCCAGTTCAAGAGGCCAAATCGGGTTCCAAGGGCTACAACATAGTCCCCACACTCTCGGAGAGCCACACATCCTACCGGGGCATCTGCAGGAAACACAAAGGAGCAGAAACAGTAGAGAACAAGAATCACTCCTAGTTATGCAGTGCCGTACAAGGGAATCTGGTGCAACCCCTGCTCATGATTCCGGGACAAGTAGCAATTCACAGCTTCACTTGAAGATACCCCACGATTGGGGACCCATCCCATTTTTTGGATAGTTCTAATTTTTTTTTTAATTTTTAATTTTTTAAATTTTTTTTTATTTTTAGTTTACAACACTCAGCTCTACATAATTTTGACTTCCAAATTTTCTCCCCCCTCTCCAAGACGGCACAGAATCCGATATACCTTCTACATATAACTTCACATTGAATTTATTTACACAATAGTCAAGTTGTAAAGCAGAATTATGACCAATGGAATGAATCATGAGTTCTAATTATTTAGAAGCTTTTCCTTGCATTGAATCAAAAATCTATCTCCCTCCCTATAATTCTACCCTTGGGTCCTATCCTTCGGGGCCAAGCAGAATAAGTCTGATCCCTCTTCCACATAACAATCCCTAAAAATTTTTGAATAAAATTTCAAATATTTATGTCCTCCCCTCTCTTTTCTCCTTAGTCTTCTCTTCTTCAAATTAAATATTCCTAGCTCAGTCAATCAGCCTTTATATCATATGGTTCCAAGTCTCCCATCCTTTTGGTTGTATTTCTCTGGCTAACTTGTCAATTTCCCTTGTGAAATGTGGTGCCCACAGATGGTTACAAAGCTCCAGATGTGGTCTAGCCAGGATAGGATACTATCTAATACTAAGATTCTGTAACCAGGAGTTTCACACAATGTAAACAGGGCTTCACTGCATGTTTCAAGCTAACCACACGTGTTTACTCAGGGCTTAGTGCTTAGAGATTACAAAGTTCTTGGCTATTCTTGGCCAGTCATGTGTGACTCAGCACTAAAAGGAGCTTTGGGCATGATGAAGCAATCCTTTTATGAATCACTGAGCCAGAGAGATGGATGATTAGTTGACCATTAAAAGGGAATAAACCATCTTCATTTGTTTCTTTCTCTTCCCTGCTACAAAGTATGTGAGTGCCCTTCAATCCTGCTGGAGGGATGGGGGCTTGCCACCCTTTCCCACTCACTTACTTCCTATAGTGACCACTCCTACATGGCAATGGGGCACTCATCCAGATGAGCTTGAACCTCTATCTGCCCGTTCTACGTTGTGATTCTTTGTTGGTAAATGACCAAATAGTTGATCTTGAGATGGTCCAGTCTTGTGAATTTGAGAGGTTAGATCCAGGGTCCATCAGTCAAAGACGACTGGAGGTAAAGGAAATTTCTTCATCTGACAAGATGACCACTGACAAGAAGCTGAGCCCCAGCCCTAATCTGCCTTGCCAGAAGACATGGACTTGAAATTATTTGGCCCTTATAGAGACTAGGTAAAATTTAACAATGCCTATTCAGCAGTTCCACAAAATATTTCATGTTTCAATGCTTAAGTCTCAGCAGAGACTTATATCATATGGTTCCAGCAGAGTTTACCAATAATTAATACTATTGTTCGGTTAACTTATTTAAGTTTCTGACAATACATGATGAATGTAATAGTATTACAAATTACTGTAACCTGTTTTAAGTCTTGTCAACATGAACTTGATGAAAATCTTTCATATATAACATTTCTTTTGTGTGTAGGAAATAAATACCTGTCCCATACTTGATTTATATTGCACATTATATACTTTTCTACTCCTCACTTTGGGAAGAATTTAGATGTGAACCAAACCTACATTTAAGTAATTTTCCTCTGGGGTGAGAAGAGCCTAACTCCTCTCATTAGAGGCCAGACTTCCCCAGTACTGAAATTCATCCAATCACCAAGTAACTAGTCTGGAATTGAGATGGTCTCCTTAGGGAGAGAGGAAAGACAGAGTGATAGACAGACAGACACAGAAACACAGAGAGACACAGACAGAGAGAGGATGCAATGCCCTAATCCCTCAGCACCCAGGAATAGTTTGTTAATTGTTAGACTCCTATTAATGTAGCCTAAGATTACATTAGTTTTTTTTGTCTACCATGTCATGATATAGAATTGTATGGAGATTTTTTTTGTATGAACGGCCTTTTTTTTGCCATTTTTATTTTTTAAAAATGTAAATAGCATTTTATTTTTTCCAATTACAATTTCCAATTACATTTTTCCCAATTCCAATTACAAAATGAAAAATTTTCAACATTAATTTTTAATAAGATTTCAAGCCCCAAATTTTTCTCCCTCCCTTTCCTTCCCCCTCCAAAGAGAGCAAGCAATTTTATTATAGGCTATCCGTGTACAATCACGTAAAACATATTTCCCACGTGAACTGCTTTGTACTCATGTGTCCCTGTACTTGTGTACAGTGGAGTCATATTGCACAAAAGGATTAGTTTCTAAATTCAGTACAAAAGGCATAAAAATCACATAAGACAACAATTACCCTAGAAAGTCCCTGAAATCACCTATAAAAATTAATTGTTGTTCAGTCATGTCTGACTATTTGTCACCCCCTGGACCATATTGTCCATGGGATTTTCTTGGCAAATACGCTGGAGTAGTTTGTCATTTCCTTCTCTAGGCTATTAAGGCAAATAAAAGTTAATTAACTTGCCCAGGGTTACACAGTTAATAAGCGTCTGAGGCTGAATTTGAACTCAGGTCTTCTTGACTCTACGCCCAGTGCTCTATCCACTAAGTCATCTAGCTGCCATAAAATATAGTACAGCATTTTTAAATAATCGTGGCTAGGAAAAGGTTCAGGTCTCTTTCAAAGCAGGCAGTTTGTATCAAAGAACAGATGGATCCAAAATGGTTGCTATGGAAAAAATTGAAAGAAAGTTTGATTTTTTTAAATAACATCTCATATAAAAACTTTTACTCAAATAGAAGAAAATTAAAAAATAGGCAAAGATGTGGTTGACAGGAAAACCGATAATAGGAGGGAAAATACTGTTGAAAAAGATTTATCGGCTTACTATCTTGGGGAGGGGGGAGGCAAGTGAGGGAGGGAGAAAAAAAATCAGAACTCAAAATCTTGTGAAAGTAAATGCAGAGAAGGCAGCTAGGTGGCTCAGTGAGTAGAGCACCGGCCCTGGAGTCAGGAGGACATGAGTTCAAATATGACCTCAGACACACTTACTAGCTATGTGACCTTGGGCAAGTCACTTAACCCCAATTGCCCTGCCTTCCCCCCGCCCCAAAAAAAAGTTGATGGAGAACAAAATGAATAAATATTTTAAAAAAGATTTATATATGCACAATTACATAAGAAGGTGATCTCACGATCACATAACTGTTACTTCTTCCTACTTCATCATGAGGCAAAAGAGGGCACCAAAAAGTCTAAGAGAACACAAGGAATGTTAGCTCACTAGGAATGCTTGAATAAAGAGCTCTGGCTGCCTCTCTCGTGATCTCTATCAGCTTGACCAGAATGAATATCCATGGTCTGTCGGTACAATGAGGAGGAGATTCTAAAATTACACGGGGCAAAGGAGATGCTCCCAGCTTAAAAGGCAAATCTGAGACCTGCTGAGGGAACAGCAGATTCACTTCTCCCATTAACACTCAGTCTAAGGCATAAATTAAACTTGACTAAGTCAAATGAATCTATGATTTGATTCCTTTGTAGGTGGTTTTTTTAAAAAGCCCAAGTGTAGGATTTTTTACATTTATTCCTATTGAATTTTATCTCACTAGCTTCATCCGACATTGTAGCTTGTCGAGATTGTTCAGGATTTGGGTCTATCATCCAATGTATTAGCTATCCTTCCCTGCTTTTTGTCATCCACAAATGTCATATACATATCATCTATTCCTTCATTTAAATATGTGGCCTTTAAAAATGGTTAAACAGAACGTGGATTCCCAAACACCTCTTTGTCATTCGTCTCTTTCACATTATCTGAGCTTTGCCTTCTTCTGTATTAACTCTCAATGAAAAAAAATATGGATTTGTTCTATTTTTCCATTTTTCTATCCTCTTTCCTTTTTAAAAATTCTGAATTTAATAAAACAAGCATTTCCATAACAAAGCGGAATAGAAAAAAAGAATTTTGCACCTGAAATAGCAGACCCATTATGTACAAGTTGCTATTCCGTTTAAATATACAACAAAGTGATTATGTAACATTTTTCCCTCTTCCCTCCTCCCGCACCTCCACCCTAGAAATGGCTACCATTAGACACAAATAAACACAAATGTGTGTGTGTGTGTGTGTGTGTGTGTGTGTGTGTGTGTGTGTTCTTTCTCTGGCTGCAAATAGCATCTTCCTTCCTAGGGTCTTTACAATTAATTTGGGTATTTATAATAGAATGACTTATCACTGCAAATTGTTCTTAAAACCATACTGCTGTCATGTATACAATGTTCTCTTGACTTTGCTCATTTCCCTCTTAACTATTTGATGCAGGTCTTTCCATGTTTTTCTAAAATCATCAAGCTCATGATTTCTTATATCAGAGTAATATTCCATCCTGACCATGTATCACAATTCGTTTAGCCATTCCCCAATGGAAGGGCATTCCCACCATTTCCATTTTTTCCCGCCACAGAGAGCTGCTATAAATATTCTAAAACATACAGGTTCTTTTCCCTGTCTTGGGAAACAGACCTAAAAGTGGTATTGCCAGGTCAAAGGATATAGGTGGTTTAATTACACTCTGGGTGTGACTCCAAATTGCTCTCCAAAATCATTGGATCAGCTCACAGATCCACCAACAATGAATTAAGGTCCCAATTTTTCCATATCTATCCCTTTTCTGTGGAGAAGGAAACTTCTTGCTAGTCTTTCAAAATATAAAGACCTGCTTCAGGATTCTCTAACTAATAATTTGTTCAATTTTCAGTTGCTTTGTCTTTGACGTCACTCCTTGATACAGCTTTCATTAAGCTGGTGGTACAAAGCCTCACAACATTAGGGGCACAAGGTATTTTCCAGAAGGAGTTCTGGTCTTTTTCTCCCTTCAAATATCAGCCAATCAGCCAACAAATATTTATTAAGTACTTACTGTGTGCCTGTCTCTATGCTACATATGGAGGATTCCAGTACAAAGAATGATAGGATTCCTATTCCCATGGAATATCAATTTTGTGATAGGATTCCTATTCCCAAGGAATATAAATTTTGATTGCTCATACTTCACAAGGTATCTTGGGGTTTGGGAGCTAGATTTTTTTCTTCTTCTCTATTATTTAGTTACTGAAAATTGAAAGTAAAATTCTGGGTTTCTTCTAGAAAATACACTGATTTATTTAAAATTCTGCCCCATCACCAGAAGAGTTTTAATTTTTGTGCCTTCTGTCTTATTATTTGGTGGGGGGAGGTAGTTTATTTTACACATAATACCTCACGCTCTTGCTCTAGAGATCAATAATTTTTTTTTTAATTTGGTACCTATTAAACTTCAAAGTACAAGTTACCCTACAGGCCAACAAACAATAACCTGATTGCCCTCTGGTGAAGTCTACCTCCAATTTCACCATCAAGGCTTGCTAATGTTTTCCTTACAGACTCACAAACACCTGCTCCCTTCCTTTCTTCAACAACACAACAGCCACCAGTAATAAAAGCTAGCATTTATAAAGAACTTTAAGGTTACAAAGTGCTTTACATATGTTAAATTGCTTGGTCTTCTCAATGACCTTGTGAGGTAGGTACTATGATCCCCATTTTACAGTTGAGGAAATTGAGGCAGACAGAAGTTAAGGGTCATACAGCTCAGGGTCACACAGCTAGTGTCTAAGTCAGGATTTGAACTCAAGTCTCAGACCCTCACGATTTTCTGAAAAGGATCATTGAACTACTGGGTGGGTACGATGCCCAGTGATAATACAAAAGCAGAAGATAAGAGTCCTTCTCAAGACACTTACAGCTTAGTTGGGAGAGGTCTTGTTGTTGTTGTCGTCCTTCATTCTAGAGGAGGACAAAGGAGGACACCTTGAAGAGGACATCAGGAGGGTGAGGTCCTGACTTGCTAGTGAATTGCATTCAAGTGAGGCAGAGCTGTGCAAAGTCATCAGCCTCACTCTCTTCTCCAGGGTCATCGGAGTCCAAGTGACAAGACACAGGTCAAGATGACCGGCAATGGCCCTGGATGTAGTGGCTGACCTGGCCTTTTAAAGTTAAGGTCTTTCCCAAGTTCTGGCCAGAACAGAAATAACTGCTACTTACACTCACTCTGAGCCATCAAAACCCAAACAATGAGCAAGTGAGGCTTGGGTTGGGATCTATTATTGGCCAATCAGTGAGAGCTGGAGTTTGAGTTTAAAGGCATAGTCAAGTAGTTCATTTGAATTGGCCTTAACAAAGTCTGGTTTTTCAGAGCTATATTTCAAGGAATCATAAATGAAAACAACACGGGACAAAAGAATTAATTGTCTCAGTTTAAAAAAAAAAAACCAAAAACAAACCAAAAACCAATGATAGAACAAATAAATAGGGAAGAAGAAAAAATCTAGCTCCCAAACCCCAAGACACCTTGTGAAGTATAAGTGATCAAAATTTATATTCCTTTGGACAGAGCACACACATGTAAGAGTGTTACTCTCCACATGGACAGAAGCGAAAAAGGGGAGAGATGCGGATAATAATATGAAGGGAGCAGTTAGAGAACAATACACATGTATAATCAGAATACACATATAAAATTAGGTGCTCATATATACAAAAATATTTATAGCAGATCTTTTTGTGGTGGCAAAGAATTGGAAATTGAAGGGATGCTCATCAATTGGGGAATGGCTGAACAAATTGTGGTATATGAATGTCATGGAATGCTGTTGTGCTATAAGAAAAGATGAACAGGTGGACTTCAGAAAAACCTGGAAAGACTTACATGAACTGATGCAAAGTGAAGTGAGCAGAAACAGGAGAACATCATACACACTAACAGCAACATTGCTCAGTGACCAACTTAGATAGACTTAGTTCTTCTCAGCAATACAATGATCTAAGACAGGGCTGTCCAAAATGTGGCCCACGCAGTGCGATTTATGCAGCCTGCCTACAAGCATAGAAATTTACCTAAATGCTTTAGTAAATGAAGCCAAGCTACCGCAGAGTTCTCACTAAAATGGCAAATCAAAATATATTGTCTGTTGTTTCAATAAAAACGTAAGGTTGGACAGCCCTGATCTAAGACAAGTCCAAAAGAATAATAATGGAAAATGCAATCCACATCCAGAGAAAGAACTGCGGAGTCTGAATGTAGATAGAAGCATACTATTTTCACTTTTTTTTTGTTTTTTCTTTCTCATAGTTTCCTCCTTTTATTCTGATTCTTCTTTCACAACATGATTAATGTGGAAATACGTTAAATATGATTGTACATGTATAGCCTATATCAGATCGCTTGCGGTCTTGGGGAGGGGAGAGGGAAAGGAGGGAGAAAAAAAATTGGAACTCAAAATCTTATAAAAGTGAATGTTGAAAATTAAAAATTAATTTTAAAAAATTTAAAAAATTAAATTAAGTGCTCAGTTGTGTGGCACAGACTAGATGTGCCCTTGGAGTCTGGAGGAGAGCTAGAGGCTTATTTCAAGAGCCATCTTCTACATGAAGGCTTTCCTGGGACTCTCAAGGGTCAGTGCCTTTCCCACTTTAAGGTTACCTTGCATCTGCTTTGTGTTTTGTATACATGATTATACATGTACATGCTGTCTCCTAGATTAGAATCAATCAATAAAGTACCCAGGATTTATTAAGCACTTACTGTGTACCAGGCACAGTGCTAGGCTCTGATGATACAAAGGCAAAAATGATGCAATCTGCTCTCCAAGGAGTTTATATGCTGTGGATTAAATATAATTATATAAGCTCCATGAGGGTAGGAATTATTTCACTTTTATCATTGTATCCCCAGAAGGTGCTTAATCAACACTTACCAAAATTTTTTTTAACTTAATTTAACAAACCCAATAGGACTGGAGCGATCAAGGAAGGCTTTTTGGAGGAAATGCGATTTGAGGGGCCTTGAAGATGGGAGAATTTGAACAGGGAGAGGGGAAGGGACATGTTAGATAAAGAGAACAGGACGGCCAGGATGAATATCATCATTACAGAGCTAACATTAATATGATGCTTTAAGATTTGCACCTATCTCAGTTGGTTCCCCTCAATGACCATGTGAGATAGGTACTGTTATTACTCCCATTTTATAGAAGAGGAAACTGAGATGAAAAGAGAAGTATTTTGTTCACACAACACAGCTAGCAAGTATCTAAGGCAGGATTACAATCCAGGTCTTTGGGTTAGCTAAAGGAGAATAGTAGAGAAGTGAGGCTGGCTAGGTCAGATGAAGCCAGGTTATGGAAATTATTAATAAGACCTTTTTTAAATCTTGAAAGTCAGAACAATTTGGACTTGATGTTATCAGCAACAGCTTTTATTTAGGAAATAGGACGCCATTTTTTTTCTGTTTCCCTTTCACTCATGCACTGTGTTTGCAATATATTCATCTGCCCTATTACCTGTAGACTAGCAAATCAAAAAAGCCCCTTCTCTGCATATAGGAGCAGCCTCTCCTCCTTACCCAGGGTCACACTCTGTATTTCACCAGTGACTGGGTTCCATCTGCAAACCTTCTGTGCGTTGATATCCACATAAACAAGGTGACCGGTCCTTTCCTCCCACAGAGGACACTCTCCCATCCGGTTCTTTTCCTTCATGATAGTCTCTATCTTAATAGAAGCCATTGTCTGAGAAAAGAAAGTAAGTAAATGTCAGTAAATCCACTGACTGAATCACACAGCTGGTGGGGTCTCCCTTACCTTTTGGACATGCTGGACCTGTCTATTTGAGCCATCTGTTTACAGTATTGTCTTTAAAACGACACAACGAAAATTCTATTTGGGGGAGGGGGAAGAATGCATTGGACATTATGTCTTATTATCAAACAATAACTACTTATTAAGCATCTTACTACGTGCCAGGCGCTGTACTGAGGTCTAAAGATACGAAAAGAGGCAAAAGACAGCCCCTACCCACAAAGAGTTCACAATCTAATGGGGAGATGATATGTAAATACATACAACCAAGTTCTATACATTACGAGACAGAATCAGAGACCTAGAGGTGGAAGGGCCTTTAAGGACTGTATAATCCAATTCCCCCCACCTTTTTTTTTTCTTTTTTTTTACAGATGTGGAAACCGAGACCCAAGAAGATTAAGTGAATTGCCAAATGTCACATGAGGAAGATCAGAACTGAGATCTGAACCTAGGTCTTCTGACTCCCAAGTCAGTGACTTTGGACCGTATTATCCTGTTCACTTGTTGATAACTATTTTGTAAAATGTCTTAAAGTAGTTTCATTAGTTTTTAAAAGCTCAGTGGGGCTTTGATATTCTTAGAAGTGTTTTTGCCCTGTAATTGTCATTATCTAATTCTATATTTAAAAAAAACAAAAACACCTTCAGTATTGTGATTGATGCTACATTAGGCATATAAATTGATTTGTGAAGTATTGTCATTTTAATCCAGTCCATCTATGAAAACTGCTTCTCCAAATATTTAGATCTGTCTTTATTTCAAGGCTTTACAGTAGAACCTTGGTTTATGAATTTAATTCATT
>JAQQSZ010013387.1:0-11767 GCA_028646595.1 Phalanger gymnotis | reverse complement strand
AGTGGTCTTTTGGACCTCCTTTTCCATTTGGCTAATCCTGCCTTTCAAGGCATTCTTCTCCTCATTGGCTTTTTGGAGCTCTTTTGCCATTTGAGTTAGTCTATTTTTTAAGTTTTGTTTTCTTCAGTATATTTTTTGGTATTTTTTTGGGTCTCCTTTAGCAAATCATTGACTTGTTTTTCATGGTTTTCTTGCATCCTTCTCATTTCTCTTCCCAATTTTTCCTCTACTTCTCTAACTTGCTTTTCCAAATCCTTTTTGAGCTCTTCCATGACCTGAGACCAGTTCATGTTTTTCTTGGAGGCTTTTGTTGCAGGCCTTTTGACTTTGTTGACTTCTTCTGGCTGTATGTTTTGGTCTTCTTTGTCACCAAAGAAAGATTCCAAAGTCTGAGACTGATTCTGGGTGCGTTTTCGCTGCCTGTCCATGTTCCCAGCCAACTTACTTGACTCTTGAGTTTTTCAGGGGGTTATGACTGCTTGTAGAGTAAAGAGTTCTATGTTCCAAGCTTGGGGGGATGAGCCAGCTTACAGCAGCACTCCACCTTCCCCAAGAACCCCCAAGCAGGACTGGACTTAGATCTTCAGAAGGTTCTGCACTCCTGCTCTGATCCACCATTTAGTTCCTCCCACCAGGTGGGCCTGGGGCCAAAAGCAACTTCAGCTGTATTTCTGTAGCTCCCCCACCTCCGCTGCCCCTGGGGCAGTGGCTGAACTGCAAACTCTTTCCACTCCTCTCAGCTTTTTCCACTAACCTTCTCTGTTGTCTTTGGTGTTTGTGGGTTGAGAAGTCTGGTAACTGCCACAGGTCACTGATTCAGGGCACTAGGGCATGCTCTGCCTGGCTCCTGGTCTAGTTGGTCCACACCACCCATGCTGGGCTCTGCTCCCCTCCACTCCCCTCCGCTCCCAGCTCTATGTGGGATAGACTTTACCCAGAGACCATCCAGGCTGTCCTGGGCTAGAGCCCTGCTTCCCTCTGCTATTTTGTGGGTTATGCAGTTTCTCTCTGTTGTCTTTGGTGTTTGTAGGTTGAGAAGTCTGGCAGCTGCCACAGCTCAGTGATTCAGGGTGCTAGGGCCTGCTCCACCCGGCTCCTGGTCTGGTTGGTCCACGTGGCCGCGCTGAGCTCTGCTCTGCTCCCAGCTCCTTGTGCGAAAGACCTCACTCAGCAACCATCCAGGCTGTCCTGGGCTGGAGCCCTGCTTCCCTCTGCTATTTTTTTGGGTTCTGCAGTTTGAGAATTGGTTCAGAGCCATTTTTTATAGGTTTTTGGAGGGACTTGGCAGGAAGCTCATGCTAGTCCCTGTTTTCCAGCCACCATCTTGGCTCCCCCCTCCTCTGAGCCCCCCATCCAGTTCTTTAAAGCAGAAGTTGCTAAATCTTGTGTCATCTTGACTGTGGCTCCACAATATCTGAATTGTTTTTTTCCTGACTGCTTGCAATATTTTTTCTGTGACCTGGGAATTCTGAAATTTGGCTTCAATATTCCTAAGAGTTTTCCTTTTGGGATCTCTTTCAGGAGATGATCAGTGAATTCTTTCCATTTCTATTTTCCAGATCAGTTATTTTCCCAATGAGATACTTCACATTGTCTTCTATTTTTTTCATTTTTTTTGTTTTGTTTTATAATGTCTTGTTTTATCATGAAGTCCTTAGCTTCCATTTGCTCCATCTTAATTTTTAAGGAATGATTTTCTTCAGTGAACTTTTGAACCTCCTTTTCTATTTGTCCAGTTCTTCTTTTTAAGGCATTCTTCTCCTCATTGGCTTTTTGGACCTCTTTTACCATTCAGCCTAGTCTGTTTTTTAGTGTTCTTTTCTTAAGTATTTTTTTGGGTCTTCTTTACCAAGCTGTTGACTAGTTTTTCATGATTTTCTTGAATCATTCTCATTTCTCTTCCCATTTTCCTCTACCTCTCTCACTTGATTTTTGTAATCCTTTTTTAGCTCTTCCATGGCCTGAGACCAATTCATTTGTTTAGAGGCTTTAGATGTAGGAGCTTTGACTTTGTTGTCTTCTTCTGATTGTGCGTTTTGATCTTCCTCATCACCATGGTAACTTTCAATAGTGAAGAGATATTCTTTACATTGTTTGCTCATTTTTCCTGCCAATCAGTTGATTTTTAAATCTTTGTTAAAGTAGAGCTCTGCTTCCAGGGTGGAAGCCACCCTTCCCCAAGCTTTGGGGGTTTTAGGCAGCTATTTTCAGAGATATTTCTAGAGACTTGTAAGTTCTCAGGTCTTCCAAGGTGGTATGATCTAAGGAGAAGTGTTTGTGACTCTCCTGGCCTGTGTTCTGGTCTGTGAGTTACTGCAAGAACACTTTTCTGCCACGGAATTGTGTGGAGGATCCCTTCTCCATTGCTGCCACAAGCTCTGCAGTGGTAGTACTCCTCCTTGCTCTGGCACTGCCTCCCAGGACTGTGACCTGGATTCAAGTATGGGCAAAGCAACAGAGTCTTGCCTCAGTGCCAGCCTTCTAACCAGTTGTTTGGCCTCTGTGGGCTCAGAGCTCTGGAAGTAGCTGCTGCTGCTACTGCTTCTAACTCAGTCATTCCTAAGGTCTGCTCCTGGTATGCTGGGACTGGGCTGTACTAGAGTGGCTTGTGCTGGACTATGATACTCTCTCACTCTGGTTGACCTTCTAAGTTGTCTTTGTTGTCTGTGGGCTGAGAAGTCTGGAACCTGCTGCTGCTTCTTCAGTCACTCCCAAAGCCTACTCTGGGTTTGCTGGGGCCTCGCCTGTGCTGCATGGCCTGTGCTAGACTGCACTCTTCTCTCACTCTAGTGCAACAGATATTTTCTGCCAACATTCCAAGTTGTCTTGGGCTTGAAATTTGTTTCATTCTCTCTTTTTATGGGTTCTCTGCTCTAGAATTTGTTTAGAATCATTTTTTTAAAGGTGTTTGGAGGGGTTTGAGGGAGAGCCCGGATGAGTCCCTGCCATTACTCTGCCATCTTGGCTCCACCCCCTGTGCATCTTTCTGAATATATTATTACTTGAAATATTAACTGACTCTCCATATACTTTGAAGATACCAAGATTCTAAAGTTGTTTCTTCTCTGTTAAAACATTAGCCTTCCATTATTTTATTGCTCAACTGAATTTATGTTTCTCTGCATATCTAGATTCCCATATCTGTACTTGAAAATGTGTACTCAGTTCTGTTCTTTTCATCAGAAATCTTCTCTTCTATTTAAGATCCATTTGCTGCCCCCTCCCTACCACCACCAGCCCCTACCCCATGTAATTTTATACTCAACTTTACAAAATAAAAGCTATTCTTGGTTATAAGCTTGTCTTTCTTTCTGGAATATTGTATTCCAAGATCTCTTCTGGTTTTTAGTAAAAGCTTTCAGCTTCTTCTGTTATCCTAACTGTGAATGCTTAATATTTGAATTTGATATTTATGGATTCTTACAGTTTTGTTTTTGTTTTCTTTCTTTTTTTCTCCTTTGACTTGAGAGCTCATGATTGTGGCTATGACCTTCCTGGGGCATTTCCTTTAGAGGTTTCTTTCAGGCAACAAATGACAGACTCTAACTTATCTTTTTCTGGTTTCATTTATGAATTTTTTAAAAAAAGTATAGTGGTTATGACTTTTTTAAAATCATGATTTTTATAGAGTCCAATTATTTATTCTTAAATTATCTCCTTTTACCTGTACTCCATGTCAGTTTTTTATATGCTGTTATCTTATTTTTCTTATATATTTAAATATTTTGTTTTGCTCTAATATTCCTATCTCATAAGGTAATTGATTTCTTGTTGAAGGTAATTTTATTGATATAGTCTTTTAATTTCCCCATATATCCCTCTACCTTCTCAGTCCCAGAGAGCTATCCCTTATTGTTACAAAATTAAATTATAAATTAAAAAATAAAATAACATAATAAAAGCAAAATTGATCAATGCATCAAAATAATCTAAAAATATATGGCCCCAATGAAGAGATATGAAAAAGATACCTCTGCAAAGAAGCAGGGTGAGGTGTCTTTTTATTTATTTTCCTTAGGATAGTGCTTGTTCTTTGCAATTTTTCAACTTTTATTTTCAATTATGTTATAGTTGTTCTTTTTATTTTCATTGTCGTTGTCATCATATATGATGTTTTCTTGCTCTGCTTCATGTATACAAGGTCATGAAGATGGTTTTTTCTGTAATTTTCATATTTGCTTTTTCCTTATATCACAACATTCATGTGACGAAGTGTGTTTAGCCATTCCCCAATTGACAGACATATTTTATTTCCAGTGCTTTGATAACATAAATGTGCTGCTATAGCTATTTTGCTGCAAATGGAATCTTTATTAATGACCTTTTTGAGTCAGTAGAATCTCTGAGCCAAAACATTTGGCATTTTTAGCTACTTTGTTTTCATAAATTTAAATTTCCTCCAAGTATTGCAGCTAATTTACAGTTCTACCAACAAACAATGCCTTAGTGTGCATTTCTTTCTACAACCACTCTAATATAGACCATTCCCATATTTTGTCATCTTTGCTGGTTTCTTTGCAGACTTTTGTTTTTCATTTGGAGTGTGCACAATATTATAGAAAGTTCTTAGAATCAATGGATCAGGTTTCAAATGTTTGGTCTGATATTTATTACCCATGACCTTGTACAAGTCATTTGATCTCCTTGGAAATGAGCATTTGTACTAGAAGACTGATAATGTGTGTTTTCTAAATATGTCATATTGTTTGCCTTCTCATTGGGTTATGGAAGGCCTGAGGGAAAGGAGAAAATTTTGAACTATAATGTTTAAAAATGAATGTTAAGTCAATTGTAACTATAAAAAAATCTAAATGTATAGTCCTAATGTAGCAGGGTTTGGGGGATACTTATTCCTCTTTGGGCAGAGAATTAAGGCTCTCAGAATCTAGCTCCATAAGTTTCTGGGAAATGAAATCTCAAACAGATAGCATCGAGTTTCTCTTCATTTTGTAAGAGACTAAGAGATTCTCAAAGGAAACTAGATAAGGACCAACATCAAGGGTTAGAGGATATACAGCTACAGTTGGAGATTTTGGTGGTCTAGAGGATCTCCAGCTGCTGGAGGAGCTGTCACCCCTGTTTACCACTGTTGTGGCTACCACTATAACAGCCCCTCTTGTATCTGCAGAGGATAGATTTTGTCTTCAGTGTGGACAAATAGGCAAGTGTGAATCTGGACTGAGAGGTAGGCAGCATGGCATTTAATTTCATTGAACACTAGTGAGTAATGAAGTAGAGATAGGCAGCCAGCTGTGGCTGATGTCAAACACGACCAGGAAAATGGGCCACCTAGATTTCTCAATGCTAGAGTGTAGGACACAGATAATCAGTAGTGAACTTCCTCCTTCACCACTTATATAGAAAGTGAGGTGTCATTTTTCCTTTCTTTCCTCTGTTCCTATTCAAGAAGATGGATGACTAATCCATATGTTTCTGTTCTTTAAAGTTGTTAACTTGCTGTTTTATTTAGTATAAAAGCTGACTGATTTGAGGTAAAGGATTGATTCTAACTTCTGGTTGTGTGTTTCATATTCTGTGATAAGAAAGGCATGGAGAAGGCAGGTAGTGATAGGAAAGTTATAGACATACAGATAGACAAAAAGGATAGAACTTTGAAATCTCAATACAAATTGTCAAGCTTCTGCCTTTACTGGGAGCTATGAGTTAAAAGAGAATCCTATTGCTATGAATCATTATATTTTATAAACTTCCCAAAGAAGAGTGCAAAAAATAAATTATATCTAGGATTTTTTGTTTCCTTAGGTGGAAAGCAAGCTAATTACCATGGATGGTCTAATGAGAATAGATGGGTGATATTGGGTCGTCCGTCCATCCTGCCTTCCTCTACATTTTACCTATAAATGCTCCCTTCCCCTCCCCTCCCTTCCCTTCCTGTCCTCTTCCCCTCTCTTTGGAAGGTACATTTTGATGGCCTAAGGTTGCCTCCTTTACTTTGAGTTTACTGGCTAGATTTCTTTCTCAAAAAACAAGCCTTAAACCCATCTAACTCTGGAGCTCATAGACTGGACAATAGGTCCCTGCCCTCCTAGCACAGAGTGAGTGTAAATACTAAATAGTAACTATTTCTCTTTTGGCCAGTAACCCTGAGGGTCTTCCCCTCCCAGTATGAGTTTATTGTTTAGTTTTTGATTAAAGGGGCCATCCCTTGATTAACTTCTTAAACAGGCATATTCACTGCATGGGCAATACCTCACTCATAGTGAGCACCTGAAAACACCTCAGCCTGAAAGGGCCAGGGTCTCTCAATGCATTCTGGGCCATCTCCAGTCTTCCTGGTGAATATCAGGCCACTGGACCCAGATGGCTCTGGAGGAGAAAATGAGGCTGGTGACCTTGCATAGCCCTCCCTCACTCAAATCAAAGTCAACTGCAAGTCATGTCATCATTTCCCTGATGTCATGGTCCTCTTCCAGAACAAAGGACAAACACAACAACAACCTATAAATGCAAAGAAAATGGTTTCTGTAGAGAGATAGGTGCATCTGAAGGTCATTGCTAGAGAGTAGATGGGAGTGGAAGGAGAAAAGGGAGTGGCTGGAAAAAAAATCTTAGAATGCCTACAAACCAAGGAGGAGGGCCAAAGGAAGGAGTTAGTACCCTTTCCCTTTCTTCTACAACCCAAGAAGATTTCAACCTTCACTGATGACTATCTTAACAACGAATTATAATTTTATATGCTCCTTTGCCCTGACTCTCCAGAATCCATGTTTTTTGTACCTGGGAAGTTAATCCCTCATTTCTGAACTCCTAGCTTAGAGCTGGGCCATCTTGATTGATAACTGAGTGAGTTCAAACCTAAGCTTACCAGGTTATCTTGTTGCCATTTTCCTGCTAATGTGCCCATATCTTACTCCCTTCACTTCATGTCTGGCAAAACTAAACAAATCAATAGTACTTTTTTTTTTTTTCTGGAGTGAGCGTGTGAATTGACTGACCTATGGAACAACTTACCATCCCTTTGAATTTCCAAGCCAAAAGTTTTTTCCTTGGCTACAGCTTCTCTATATATTTTCTTCCCCTCTGAAATGTAAACTTTTTCCCTTTTTGTTTTTGTATCCCCAAAACTGTGTCTAACAAATTATCAGTGTTTAATAAATGGTTTCTCATTCCTTCATTTGTTCATTTATTGTATAAAGATTTTTTTTTTCTGTAAAAAATGATTTGACCTGCAAATGTGTTGTCACCGCTTCACTCTTTTGGTTGGCCAGTCTTTCATCCTTGGGAATTAGAGTAGTTGATTTACAGAAGACTTGACAAAAGCTAATGGAAAAATCTTAATTAAGAATCAAGCCCCATGACCTTGGCTTGTATGTGATTTAACTGTCATTTAATCAGTTCATTGGTCTAGTGGTCTGTCCACAAAGGCTTTTACATTTTAGTCACCTATTGATTTGACATTTCTGAGCCTATCTTAATGACCCTTAGTCTAGTAGTTAAATCTTTCAAAGATGTAGATCCCTTAGATTCACATTTAACTTTAATACTTCATGAGTTATATATTCCAGTGCTAAATGTTACTGTTCTTAACAAAGGAGATAGATTAATTGAGACTTTAAAATCTTTTAAAAATGCTAAATCTTGGCATATGAAATCTACGTCTTAAACAATCAATTTTCACATCTGAATGTATAAGCCCAGGAAGAAACATTCTGGCAAACTGTATAAATATAATTTTAAAATATCTTCAGTTTTTCATGCAATGCCATCTGTTGAAAGGCTCTGGGAATGGAACTGTAATCTCTAATTGCAAGTGTAGGGATTAAAAAGGTTACATATGAAATGTGCTGAGAGCCCAACTAACAATTCCAGAAGAAGTAGAAGAAAAAAAATCTGTATGTGTAGGTTTTTGCTGGCATGGATGTTTTCTGCAAATGATAACCTGGCATCAGATTTTCATGGTCAGAAGTGAAGCAGAGGTGGAAAAAAATTCCCAAATCTCACTTTGGCTTGAACTGTCTGGGTATTGTCTAAACTCCAGCTGACTTTGGCTATATAAGCACAGCTGGGATGGGATATGGTACCACATTAGCTCTCATTTTCTAACCACAGAGACTATTATTTCAGCTGACTATTCTTTTTCTTTATTTTAATTTTAAAATGTGTCATTGCCAAATAGGCCCCTGGCATGTTTTCAATTGGGTTGGAAAGCAAAACAAAACCCCAAACCACAATTAAAAGAAGAAAACAAAGCAAAACAAAAAAGAATAATGTGTAGTTATCACTGATAGAATCTGAATCTTAAATTAGGATGGAATTTCAGGAAATTTTCCTGTGATTTTAATACCAGTAACATCAATAGATCTTATTGATTTTTATGATACAGACTAGGACAGTGGAGGGCAGGACTGGGGGTGTCTGGACCTGGAATCAGATGACCTACCCGGGTTTGAGTTCCACTGATTATACTAGCTATGCGAGTGGAGATGAGTCACCCAATTCCTCTGATTCTTTTTTTTTCAATCAATTTATTTTAAGCTTAAATACACAATAAGAAAAGAAAAAAAGAGAGTATTATAAACTGATATATTAAAATTTAAATACAAAATAAGAAAAGAAAAAAAAAGCATTGCCATGTTTACAGCAGAACATGAGTGAGTATTTGAAATTTACAGCAATACATTTCTATTTCAAGAAAGCCTATATAATAAATACTATGTGTTGTGTTCTGAGCTATCCATCTTTTCTTCGCTTTCTTGTAAGTTTTCTTTTGTTCTCTGCGTACATTTTTTACTTTGTTCTTTTTCCCTCTTCCCTCCCCTCCAGAAGGTACAATTAAGTGTAATTGTATTTATATATACACATATATACATACATATATACACAAATACACACAAAGATATATACACGCATATATACATATACACCTACACTTACATACACACACAGCTATCTATAATCATAGTCATATGTAGACATATACATTCATATGCATCTATGTAGGAATGCACTATACTTATTTGTCCTCTGTTTCTCTGAGGGTGAATAACCTCTTCCTTCATAAGTCTGAATCTTTCCACATTCCTCCAACAATTCATCATTTCCTATACCACAGCAATATTCCATCCTTATACTGTCTAGTTATTTTAAATAGTCTAAAGCAATGCTGATTAACATTTTTCTTTCTTTCTATTAATTTATTTTAAACTTAAATCTACAATAAAAAGAAAAAGAAATGAACTTAAATACTAAAATTTAAATGGAAAATAAGAAAAGAAAGAAAAACATTGCCATGTGCACAGCAGAACATAAGAGAGGATTCAAATTATACAACAAAAATTTCCATTTCAAGAAAATCTATATAATAAATAATACACATTGTGTTCCAAGCTGCTATCTTTTCTTTGTTTCCTTGTAAGTTTTCTTTTGCTCTCTGCTATGCACTTTTCACTTTGTTTTCTTTTTTCCCCCTTATTCTCTTCTTACCCCAAGAAGCTACAATTAAATACAGATATATTTGTGTGTATATATATGTATATGTGTGTATGCATATATATGTAAGTATGTAGATGTGTGTATATATGTATATACACATACAGATACACACAAACATATATGCATACATATACACATATATTTACATACACTTACATACACATACATGTATTTAGATACATATAATCATACTTATATATATATATATATATATTCATATGCATCTACGTAAGGCTGTACTATACTTGTTTGTCTTCTGTTTGTCTGAGGGTGAATAATATCTCCCTTCATAGGTCCTCGTCTTTCTTTGTTTTTCTAAGTCCACCAAATTGTTGTTTCCAATACCACAGCAACATTTTGACTTTATACTGTCTAGTTATTTTAAATAGTCTACAACAATATTGATTAATATAGCTCACATATAGTAAGGTTTCCTATATTTTCTTCTGATTAAATCTATTTTAGCTTTAACTTTGTCCGAAATCATGATTACTACCCCTGCTTTTTTCCCCTAATAAATTCTACTCCTGATCTTTATTTTGTTTGTATCTCCTATTTCCTATCCCTCCTGACTCCTCTACTTTGCTTCTTCTACCTGCTACCTTTCCCTCCTATTTCTTAACCTACCTCCCCACCAAAGGTCCGTTCCTTTCGCTCTCTCCTCCTCCCCTAAAATCTTGCCCTCGTCCTCTCCCCCCCTCCCTGTCCCCTAAGCCTTTTTATTTCTTTCTGAATTTAGACTTTTATGCCCTTCTAGAAATATACATATTGTTCCCTCTTTAACCCATTTCTGAAGAGAGTAGGGCTCCAGAACTACCAGCCTTCCTGCCCCATCTAATTCCTAAGTCAGTTCTTCCTCTCACATCTCATTTGTATAAGATAATTACTCTTTTTGTCTTTTCCTGGGTTTGCCTTTTAACATCATGTCATATTCAACTCTATCCCAATCTTTCTTTGAACTACCCAATTACTAATAACAATCTTAGGCATACAATTTACATTTCCTCATATAAAAAGTAAATTGTCCTTATTGAGTCCCTTGTAATTAGTTTTTGATATTCACCTTATATTTCTCTTGGATCTTGTATATCAAATTTTCCATTGATTTCAAGTCTTTTTGCAACAAAATTCTGAAAGTTTGACAATTTATTGAATGTCTTTTTTTGGTCTAGGATTATCCTTAACTCTGCAGGGTATGATATTTTCAGCCACAATCCCAGTTCTTTTGCTCTTTGATATATATAGTGTTCCAAGACCTGTAGTCTTTTAGTGTAGCTGCTGCCAGGTCTTGTGTGATTCTAATTGTGGCTCTGCCATATTTTAATTATTTTTTTCTTGGTGCTCATAATATTTTCTCCTTGAGCCAGGGGTTTCAGAATTTGACTATGATATTCCTATGTGTTTTCCTCAAAGGATCTCTTTCACATGGGGATCAATGGTTTTTTTTTTCTATTTCTACTTTCCCATCTTGTTCTAAGCCTTCAGGCAATTTTCTGAAATTATTTCTTGTATTATTTTATCAAGATTATTTTTTATCATAGCTTTCAGGTAGTCCAGTTATTCTTATGTATTCTCTTCTTGATCTGTTCCCAAGATGAGTTGTTTTTTTCTTATGATATGTTTCACTTTCTGTTCTATTTTTTCAGTTTTATGTCTTAGTCTCATAACTTCACTTGCTTTCCCTTGTCCAGTTCTAATTTGCAAGGAATCATTTTCCTCCTTAAGATTCTGGATCTCGAAGATGGTGGCTGGAAAGCAGGGACTAGCTTGAGCTCCCCACCAAGTCCCTCCAAAAACTTATAAAAAATGGCTCTGAACCAATTCTAGAACTGCAGAACCCACAAAGTGGCAGAGGGAAGCAGGGCTCCAGTCCAGGACAGCCTGGATGGTCTCTGGGTAAGATCTATCCCGCAGGGAGCTGGGAGCTGAGGGGAGCGGAGCTGAGAGGAGCAGAGACCAGTGTGGGCGGCGCAGACCGACTAGACCTGGAACCGGGTGGAGAGTGCCCTAGCGCCCTGAATCAGTGAGCTGCACCAGATCTCTCAACCCACAAACAGCAAAGACAACAGAGAAGGTTAGTGGGAAAAGCTGCGGGAACTGAGTTTGTGGTTTGGCCATCACCCCTGGGGCAGCAGAGGTGGGGCAGCTTTAGAACTAAGGCTGCAGTTGCTTCTGGCCCCAGGCCCACCTGGTGGGAGGAACTAAATGGTGGATCAGAGCAGGAGTAAAGAACCTGCCGAAGATCTAAGCCCAGTCCTGCTTGGGGGTTCTTGGGGAAGGAGGAGTGCTGGTGAGGCAGCATATCTGCCCAAGT
>JAQQSZ010013386.1:0-11767 GCA_028646595.1 Phalanger gymnotis | reverse complement strand
GACTTCTTAGGGAGGGTGGGTGGGAAGGGAAGAGGGGAGAGAATTTGGAACTCAAAGTTTTAAAAACAGATGTTCAAAAACAAAAAAAAATGTTTTTGCATGCAACTAGAAAATAAGATACACAGGCAATGGGGTGTAGAAATTTATCTTGCTCTACAAGAAGGGAAGGGAAAAGAGAATGGGAGGGGAGGGGGGTGACAGAAGGGAGGGCTGACTGGGGAACAGGACAACCAGAATATATGCCATCTTGGAGTGGGGGTGAGGGTAGAAATTGGGAGAAAATTTGTAATTCAAACTCTTGTGAAAATCAATGCTGAAAACTAAATATATTAAATAAAAAAAGAGAAAAAAATTAAAAAAAAGAAAAGACACAATAAAACAACAATCAGTGAATGAGAATTACAGTTTTTCAGCATGAATCATTTTTTGTTTGTTTTTCTCTGTGTGTAAAGATTCCTCATACACAAGTCACAATCCACCAAAAAGACGGTTTTCTGATTTTTACTCCAAAGAAAGTTTTCAATGTAATTTCTTTTATTCTATATAATTCTGCATCAAACTCTAATTTTCTATTCAATGTCTGATACATTGCTTCTATTTTTAAATGAGAGTTGAAAGAAAGGAAACCAATTCATCTAGACAACAGAGTGCAGGAAAGTGAGTAATATATGCTAAATCTGGAAACGTAAGGGAAGACAGGTTGTAAAAAGGCTTAAGTGTTGAACAGACAAGTTTATATTTTATCTTAGAGTCAATAGTGAGCCACTGAAGTTCGTTGAGGAGATGGGGACATGGTTAGACTTTCATTTTTAGAAAATCATTTTGACAGATGTCTGGAGGATGTATTTGAGAAGAAAGAGACTTAAGATAGAGAAACTAATTAAGAAGTTGCTTCAGCACTCTAAGCAAGAGATAATAATCATCTGAACTAAAATGGAGGTTGCATAAATGGAAGCAAAGAGAGGGATGTGAGAAATTTTGGGAGGTAGAAATGACAAGGTTTTCCAACTGCATGGGTAGATATGATGAGAGAAAAGGGAGGCATCATGAACCTAAAGGAACAGATGGATGGTGGTAGCTTTGAAAGAAATAAGGACATTCTGAAGGGTGAGTTGTTGGTGAAAGGATAACATGATGAGTTCTGTGATCAAAGTTGCAAGTTAATCACACTTGGTCATCCTGTGTGACTCATTTTGTCCCACCCAGAAGAAAAAGCTAGGAAAGCTACTCTCACTTAACAGTCAGAATCTTGGGGCAAATATCTTTTGATAAACATCTGATATAGTCAGGAGCTGATTTGGTTGCAAGGGTTGTGTATATTGATAGGAGAGAGAGAAGTGTGCAATGGAGTTTTTCCCAACAGCTCTTAGCCAGTTGTATTCCTAGGTACAACTTATATTGTAACCGACCTGAGGTGCTTAAGTAGGTGAGGGGAATTGGAACAGCAATAAGAGGAGGCAAAATGAGAGAGTATTGGGTGATAACTAGTAAACGATAACTACCGTCTACCATTTAATCTATTTTTTGGTTGCTCAGATATACCTTGAGGTCTTGCTATACTGAAAAATGGTAAGGGCATATTGGAGATAACTACTCTAGACCATCAAAGTTTTTTTTGGAATCTGTCATCCATTATGTTAGATATCCCTCCCTGTTGGTTTGTTTTGTTTTGGTTTGGTTTTTGGTCGCCTGCAATTTTGATTAGCATATGAGCAGAGTCTTTTATAAAAATCACTAAATAAATAAATGAATGAAGCAATGAATGAGTAAATATAAATAATAAATAAATATGTAAATAAGTAAACAAATAGATAAGTAAATAGACAAATAGATAGATAGATAGATAGATAGATAGATAGATAGATAGATAGATAGATAGATAGACAGATAGATAGATAAACAAATGGTAAGACAGTACAAGTCTAAACACGGATCCCTGGGACACACTAATGGTTATCTTCTAAAGTAGTGCTGAACCTAGAAGTTAATTCTTTGGGTGTAGTCATTTAACCAGTTCTGAATTCATCTAACTATACTGTTATCCAGACTACATCCCTCCACGTTTTACACTACAATAAAATAAAAGACTTCACAAGTGCTTTGATAAAATTTCACTTCATCTGCCACATTCCTCTGACCTCACAGTCCAAGGGCGCTGTAAAAAAGGGAAAATGAAGATAACCTCTTCGTGATAAAACATCCTTCCTTTCTCTAATTAGCTATTTTTTGTTTATTTTTCCTGTTTGTTTTATATATTCTCTAACTATTGCTTTACAAATAATATTCTAATATGTAACCCAGCACTGAAATCCATGCCACTGGGGCTATAATTTTCATGCTTCGTTCTCATCCTTTGTCTCCTTTAAAAAAATTAAGATGTTTTCCTCTTCTTTAATCCTCTGATAACTCACATGTACTTTATAATTTTTTAAAATCATAGCTCATTACATTTTGCTCCCCCTCCTTTTTTTCTCACACACTAGCATTTGGTTCACTTGGGTAGGTCATTTTTACTCATAAAGAGCAGCTGAACCTTGCCTTATCTCCCTATAGGATATCAACTTCCTTTTAGCTACTCTTTCTTTGTCCTTAAGTCCAAGGATTACTTTTCTTGGCAAAGAAATAAGAAACAAAATGATAGTTAAGCAACTCTGCTTTCTTTCTACTACATACTATCATGATACCATCTAACCTGAGCTGTGCCTTTAACTATTCTTTCTTCCTAGTGTTTTTGTCTGTATAGCCACAAATGAGCTTTTTTGTTGTCCTTAATGCTACTTGCCAGACTCAACTCAATCTGAGGTTTAGCACTCAATCAACCAACCACAAAGCACTTATTAAGTACCTACTGAGAATGGGACTATACTAAGTAGGGAGGTCACAAAGAAAAAAACAATGCCCACTCACAAGACTCACAAGGAGTTTATTATTCATCCGATACTACCTGCCTTTGGCAACTAGGTGGCATAGTGGATAGAGCACTGGGTCTGAGTTCAAATCTGGCTGTAGACATCTGCTAGCGGTGTGACTCTGGGCAACTCATTTAGCTTTATTTGCCTCAGTTTCCTCATCTGTAAAATGAGCTGGAGAAGGAAATAGCAAACCATTCCAGTCAGACATGACTGAAATGACTGAACAATAACACCTTCCCTTGTATTCATCTTCTGTACATGGATATTAATTTGAGTAAGTTGTTGCATCAACATGTCTCTTTGTGTAATTCAGCCCTTTCCTTCTCTATAGAATTGTTTTTACTTGTGTGAATGTGGAACAATTCTATTTAAGATTTCATGACCTAGTGAAAAGAATCCTGAACTGATAATCAGAAGAGCTGAGTATTATCTCTGGCTTTGACATGAATGCTCTGCGGGACTTAGAAAACTAACTCTACCTTTGTTCTCAGCTTCCTCATCTATAACTAGAAATGATGATACATTCACTATATGCTTCACAGGTTTACTTCTTCAACAGATGTAGGTGGGCAGGAGATTCTATGTAAGGCATGAGGGGGAGAGAGAGTGAGAGCAAAGAGAAGAGTGGTGAGAGTAAGATGCTTTATACAATATAAATTGCTATATAAAAATTAATAATGAAGTAGGGTTAGCATTAGCATTAATATTCTCTGATTACAGTTCTATCCTATTCCTCAATATAGTTTGGAGATCATGATTACTCAAAAGGTAGACCAAAAAATTGCAAGATTTGGCAGGATCTTCTCTATTGGGAGGGCTTTGAGTACAGGTCCAGCAACAGTCTGAGTGTCTCTCATCTGAGAATCACCACAAATAATTTTTGAGAGGCTCATCAGCAAAATGTTGAGGACCAAAAGTTTAAGGTGTTTATTTATTAGTTCTGATAAATTATTGAATTTATTTACTAAATATTGTACTGTCATCTAATGATTAAAATGAGATTCTATGAAAATGATTTAGTCATTTAAAGTTTATTATTTATCACTTTCTCACATTTATTGATGCAATGCAGATAATTATTACAATAATTATATATTTCTGTAATCATTCTCATCTTTTTTTTGGGGGGGGAAGAGGGGAAGTCAGATAGGAACAAGCCTGGGACAAGTAGCTATCTTCCTGTAATTTGTTTATGTTCTTGTGTTTGAATTAATATCTGATGATATATTCATTTTTTCTAGGCTCACTAAAAGCATTCTGGAGACAACTCTAATATCCGCTTTCTTCTATTATGATATGGTTTTAATGTTTTCCTCTAGATTTGTATATTTTAATACTTTTTTGTTGTTTTTGATGGCTTACAAATTATGCATATGTGGTATTGCCACGTCTATTAAAAACCTTAAATTTGTATGATTCATTGTTTAGTCTGGGAGATTTGGGGCAATATTCTTATCTCTGATAATGGTCCAGTTCTGGTATAATTTGTTTCCTGAATTCTCAAGGATATTTTAAGATCTGTGTTTGTAATACAAAGATTTGTCATCTGCTAGTTTATGAAATATAGCAAGCTTCTGGACCCAGCTTGCTAGGTATTTGGTTTGGTGTTAAAATTTTGCAGCCTGAAGTGATGTTTTACAGTTTCATCCATTATTCATTGTTCAAGGTGTTCAGCTTCTTAGGGGTAATCTTCATGTGCAATTTCTAGCAGTGATGACCTGGCCCAGAATTAGCATCATTAAGCCCACTTTTTTTAAAAACATAATTTGATTTTCAGTTCCAAATTTTCTTCTATCCTCCACAAATTCACCGTTTTCTCATCCATTGAGAAAGCAAGAAATACAATATCCATTTTACACATGAAGTAGTGCAAAATATATTTCCATGTGAGCCAAGTTGAAGGAGGGGAAGGGGAGCGAGGAGAAAAAGAAATAAAGAAAAAAAGATATCCTTCAATTTGCACTCAGATAATATTTTTCATTTGTTAAGGCCTTTGGAATTCTTATGGATTGTTACATTGTTCAGAGTAGCTAAGTCTTTCACTGTTGATAAGTATTATAATATTGCTGTTATCGTGCACAATATTCCCTTAGTTCTGTTCACTTTACTCCACATCATCTCATGTAAGTCTTCCCATGTTTTTTCCCCTGAAATTATGCCCATTGCATTTCTCATTACACCGTATTTTATCACAATTATATACCACAATTTGTTAAGCCATTCTTCAATTGATGAGCATTCCCTCAGTTTCCAATTATTTGTCATCACACACACACACACACACACACACACACACACACACACACCTGCTATAGTTTGTACTTATGGATCTTCTTTTTCTTTGGATCTCTTTGGTGTATAGACCAAGAAATGGTCTTGGTCTAAACTCTCTTTTTCTATATACCATTTCAAATGATAGCTATTTTACATGCTTCTTCATATACCTATTGTTGGTGTAGTATATGTAGATGTTACCCATGGTGCATTTTCTTGGATTTTAGTGTTCCATAGGCTCCATTCAGAAACAACACTTTTAATTACTTTCAGCAAGCCAGATTGCATATGTCCATTGTCAAAACGTGCTAGTATTTGGTGAAGCAATATCTTCTTATTTCAAAATAATTTCTGTGTTTTTCTTACCAGACTATAATGTACCCTGATTATGCCCATCAGTTTTCTTCCTCCTTCAGACAAGGAAATCTTTCCATATTTGCCTTAATGTGTTGGACTGAATGTTTCGTTAATGTTTTACAAGTTCTTCTTAGGGCATTTTGCAAGGCTTTTATGCTAATTTTTTAGTTGCAAAAATGTATTGTTAGATTGTTATTGCCTAGGTGTTAATTGTTTTAAGTGTGTTGTTACCATTGAACTTTGATTTCAAAATGCCATCAAGTCTTTGAACATATACAATCACCTCTTTCTTATTAATATTTTATGGTTAATATTTCTTGTCTAGCTGTGACCAAAAATATGTACTTAGTGCCTTCATCCATTAATTCATTTAATTTTTGGCTCCATTTTTGAGGCTTCCGGTTTTCACATTTTTGGTGTACATTATGTATTTTATAATTATTGAATCCCAGTAATATTCTGACTTCACTGAAAATCTCCTGAGATGAAGAAATAATTTCATATTTTTCCCCTGTAGCACCATATAACTAGATGCTGTTCATTTATAACTTGTGATTAAAAACATGTCTTAGAAGGTATAACCAGTTCTATGTAGGAAAGATGCTGATGAGTTAAAGGCTAGGTAGAAACAAAAGGGATTTACACTAATGGCCCCCCAAAATTCCTTGTTTCATATCAATTGTTATTTTAAAATTTTATGAATGAAGGAAGGAAGGCAGGAAGGAAGGAAGGAAATAAGGAAGGAAGGAACGATGGAAGAAAGGAATAGATAACAGTTTTCCATATGAATGTAAAATACTCTACTATTCTCAATGTACTTGTTCCTTTTATTTGTTTGTTTGTTTTTTTTGCCAGGGGTACAACTCCTCCTCCTACCCTTTACTTATTATAAAAAAGAAAGAAAAGAACAACAAACCTTTGTAACAAATATGCATAACTGAATAAAACAAATCTTCACATTGGTCATGTCCAAATGTGTGTTTTTCATTCTTCATCTTGTGTCAATCACCCCTCAGTAAAGAAGCATGAAGTATGCTTCATTCGTGTCCATCTGGAATTATTGCGGATTAACACATTCATCAGAGTTTTTAAGTCTTTCAACACTTTTTCATCGCTGTTTTATAAAGTGTCATTAAATTGTTTTGTTGTGTATATTGTTCCTCTGGTTCTGCTCACTTCACTCTGCATTAATTCATATGACTCTTCCCAGGTTTTACTGAAATTGCCATTTTGGTCTTTTTATAGTGCAAATCATATTCCATTATATTCATATATCATAATTTGTTCTGTCATTTCCATGTTAAGGGACACTTTTTTAGTTTTCAGTGTTTTTAGAGGGATAAGAAAAAAAGATTCTATAAATGTTTTGGTCTACGTAGGTCATTTTCTTCATTCTTTGCTCTATTTATCGTAGTTCTAGTATTGAGATCTGTAGACTGAAGATTATTTGTAATCTAATGATATTTCAAAATAGTACCAAATTGTTTTCCAACATGACTGAGCTAACTTGTAGCTCTACCAACTTTCTCACCACATGTAGGTCTGGGTTAAATATTGACAATGGATAAATAAGTCATGAGTATGGAATTGAGTAAAAAGTTTTGTGTTAAACAAGAAAGAAACTTTCAAGTAGCTTGTTCAGTAATTACTGAATAATGAGGTAATCTTTTTACCCGTGATACTTTGGGGCGCATTTATTTTGCTTCTTGGCCAACATGTTTTCTTTGCTCTAAGTGTTTATAGATTTTTTAAAAATAATAGTAAAATAACCTATGAATTCTTTGTATAAAATACAAAATCAGATATGTAAAGTATAATTGGAGGGCTCACTGGCACTCTCATCTTTAGGTAGTAGCTATGTTAACTCTATTAAGCATAGAATCTGGTTTGAATCTAAGAGGGTAAAATGCTGTGTTAATAATTCATGAGCAACGGTCAAGTCGTTAAATCAACAATTATAGAGTTGAATTGAAGCTTTCATTCATTCTATTTACTAAATGGACATTTATTAAGCCCTTACATATTAATGATAAAATTTCCTTTTATATCATAATACAATGTAATAATGATCCCTTTCACTTGTATCATGCTTTATACTTTGCAAAGCTTTTGCGTCATGCATTTTTAAGCTCTGTATTTCATAAAATTGTTTTTGCAAAAGTAACCTCTTTTGATTCTCACAACAATCTTGGGAGATGAGCTTAGGCAACTATTCTTCTGCTCATATTTCAGATGAAATTGAAACTCAGAGATGCTATGTAACTCACCTGAGGACACATAGCCTAGTAAAAAATAAAGCTGGGATTTGAACTCAAGTCTCTTTACTGCAAATCTAAGTAGGAAATTTATTTAAAAGCCACTCCAAGTTAATCTGTCATGAATTTAGCCTCAAAGTAAACTACTCATATCATAAGATTGAGATAAAAGCTCCATGCTTATTAAGTTAGCTCTATCTGTCTAATTCTCCTCATGATCCTTAAATAAATCCTTCTATTTCTTCATACTTTTCATATTGCTCTTAGAGAGACAGGTCTATATGATCCTCTCACCAGTTTCATCTAGACCAAAAGAGAGATGTGATAATACAGTTTCTTTTTATTCTCTGTTTAAAAAAATGCCACTATTAGGTGAAGCCATGTGACTTTCCCAAATGGAAACAAATTCTCTGAAATCAATTAAAATTAACAAACATGCATTATGTGTCCAAGACCCTTTTCCCAATGTTGGAAATCCAAAGATAGATTTAAAAGTATGGCTGTAGAGCAGTCTATGTAGAGGACAAATGTAGAGGACAAATACACAAAAAAACTATCAAATTGGAAAGGGTGGTAAAGCCAAAGGAGGTTCTCAGGTCAAATAAATTTGAAATTTGATGAGGAGATCAAGGGGACGACCTCTTGGAAGGATATGAATTTGAATTGAGTTTTAAAGAAGTGAGTAGACATCAACAGGTACAAACGTGTACCTAAGAATATGGAAGATGGATCAGAAGCAAAAATGGTATGAGCAATGGAAAAGAAATAGCAAGGAATGGGAAAAACTGGGAGATAAAATATTTCTGTCTGGGGAAATTTCATGAAGAGGAAAAAGTATAAGATAAGGCTGGATAGATTGAATGGGACCATATTGTGAAGGACTTTGGATGCCATGGTAAGAATTAAGAATCATTGTTAGAATGAGCACAAACATATTGTGGGGTAAAGCCATTAAATCAGGACTCAAGACAACTGGGTTATCCTCCTAGTTTTACCACTAATTAACCATGGTAAATAATTTCCTTTCTCCAGGCCTCATGTTTTTCTTTTAACTTAATGGTTTGAAAAAGATAGTCCTTATCTCTTCTAGCTTGGAAATTCTATGATTCACACATATTTTCTATTAAAACTGTTAATTGCCTCTCGGAGTCATAGCTTTAAAGAGCTTGGAAGTTAATAGGACCAGCTAAGGTACCTCTATCCTATAGCTCTCTGATGAAGCTCTCCTACAGTATCCCCACTGCCATGACATCTCAAAATCATCCCCAGAACTAACCTTATAGGCCCCTGAAAACTGCAGTATAGAGGTGCAATATATGGGGTATACCTTTGCTTTTTGTACTAGGCATATACTCCAAAGTCCCAAGAAACACAATTACGTTTCTCTTCATTTTAGGGTGTAGTTTTAACGTGATCTAAGATCTTCCCCACCCATTCAATAGGCCTCAGGTGGGCCTAGGTGGGAAAGCTTGATTATATCTTCATTTGTAAGTAGGTCTAAAGCCCCTACTTACTAGGTGCTAGGCTGATGTGAATGTGAAGCCCTCAGGACCCTAAGGGGAGTTGCTAAGGCTAGAGTCAATGGTATGTGCACTGAGTTCCAGTCAGTCATGAGACCTGAGTTATAGCCAATCAGATGCTGGTTAGGACTGTATAAAAAGAGAGCCCAGAACTGAGAGCAGAAGAATTCAGAAGCAGACATCAAGAAGACATTGAGGCAGCAGACATTGACAGAGAGCCAACATCAAGAGAGACTGCAGAGTGGAGAGTGAAGAACAAGAGAGTTGCGGAGATCAAAGAGCAGAATCTGCAGAGAGCTACAGGAATGGGAATTCAGACCAAGGAGAAGGAGCAGAAACTAGGAGTTGACAGAGCTGCAGACAGAGTGCTGAACTGAGAGTTAGGATTCATGAGTGACTGTTTACAGGAAAGCCCTAGCAAGGGGGAAAGTTACAGGATGACTTGGCTCCTTGCTAAAATTTCCTTGTTACTACATTGAAGTGGGATTACTAGTTTTGGAATATAATTGCTACTATATTGAATTGGGGGTAGTGGTTCTCAAATTTGATCCTCTGGAGTCTAAATAAATGTTATACTTCCTCTGACTTCTATATAAAGAGTTTTTCATACTTTGTGATTCCAAAGCATTCAGGCATGTTTGTGGTCATCCTTAAAGTCATGAATCTTGCCTTACTGATATATAGGGGAAAATGACTTTAGCATTAGTCCATCTTTCATCTTCCAATAAATATTTAAATAATAGAATCAGACTTATGCTACCTGGAGGCCTGTATTTCTTCAAGGGGCATTTAGTACAATTTTCCGATTTATCCACATTTACCCTTGATGACTATAGCAGCAACAAAAAATTCCATTATCTTTTTTTTTCTGTTTCAAAGACAGTCATACATTTTCATTTGCCATACATTGGCTTGTGACCCTAGAAAAGTCACTGAAACCATAAGTGCCATAGATAACTCTTTAACACTGTAAGTTGCAATATAGTTGCTATTTTAAAGTGATAGAAAGCATTCCTATACCAATAAAATAATAGCTCTAATTGCACCCCCAACCAAAAATGAACAACAAAAACAACAAAAACTTTCTGCTGTTTAATTTGCCCCAAAACAAAAACTTTTGCCCTTAGTGTTCTGCTTTCCAAGACATTCTTTGCTTCATTGGATTTTTGCTCTTCTTTTATCTTTTGGCCTATTCTGTTTTTTTAAGGTGTTATTTTCTTCAGTATTTTTTTTGTGCAACTAAGTTATTGACCCTTTTTCATTATTTTCTTGCCTCACTCTCATTTCTCTTCTTAATTTCTCCTCTACCTGTCTTACTTGATTTTTAAAATCCTTTTTGAGCTCTTCCTTGGCCTGAGACCAATTCATATTTTTCTTTGAGGCTTTGGATGCAGGAATTTTGACTTTGTTGTCTTCTTCTGAGTGTGTGTTTTGATCTTCCTTATCCCCATAGTAATTTTCTTTTTTTTTTTTGAGGAGATCATTTGATTTATTGTATATCCAAATCCATGTGATATTGACCTAGTCAAGCTTAGGACAAGGTTCAAGAATATAGTATTTTCTTTCATTCTTCCCTTTTTTAAAAAAAATAAAATTGTAGGTTAGGGATACTAGAAAGATACATGTCTTTCACAGGGGAGCAATACGGATATAATATTTCTCAAATACACAGTAAAGAACCAGGCTAAGTCTAATAAAACATCAAGGAACAGTCATGTTTCTCTGACAAAGCATCTTTTGTCAGGTTGTTCAGAGGTTATGTTCCTTTCACCAAAAGTATTGCCTCAATGATTCATTAGCATTCAGCTGGAAAAGTTATCCATGTGTTTCAAATGGCTAGGCATTTTGCTCTGAAAAAATATATATCCTATTTCTTGGGACAAACTAGATTTCCACCCTTCTCTACTGCTTTTACTTGAATGGAAAAATGTTACTTAAGTTTACTTCCAAATCTGTTTGCTTGCTCCAACTACCCAAGAGGGTCCAGATGTTCTCAGATTTGCTGTCGTTCAATTTGTGAGATAAGATTCTGCTTTTCCCTTTTCATGCTTCTCTTGCTTCTTGTGTTTGAAAGTCAAATTTTCTATTCAACCCTGGTCTTTTCACTGAGAAAGCTTGAAAGTCCTCTATTTTATTGAAATTCCATATTTTGCCTTGGAGCATGATACTCAGTTTTGCTGGGTAGGTGATTCTTGGTTTTAAACCTAGCTCCATTGACCTCCGGTATATCGAATTCCAAGCCCTTTGGTCTCTTAGCATAGAAGCTGCTAGATCTTGGGTTATTCTGATTGTGTTTCCACAATACTCAAATTGTTTCTTTCTGGCTGCTTGTAGTATTTTCTCCTTCACCTGGAAACTCTGGAACTTGGCGACAATATTCCTAGGAGATTTCTTTTTGGGATCTATTTGAGGAGGTGATCTGTGGATACTTTCAATTTCTATTTTGCCC